>JAULJZ010188170.1:0-21368 GCA_032270985.1 Heliamphora pulchella | reverse complement strand
TAAAGTCCATATATTCAAGTTCCACAAGGTGACACGCTACTCATACACTTAGCCAAATTTGGGTAATTGTTCAAGCGTTAATTTTAAAATTATAGCAGTGTTTTGAAGTACCTAGACATGGATTTAATTTTTGATTTTTTAACACCATTTAGATAAAAATATTTTTTACAACTTTCATGTTTAACACTAAGATCAATTCCTAGGGTAAAAGGATCATTTATCTTAATTAAGAGAAAACTATTCAGCACTTTAAAGAGAAAAGTGCAGAATTTAAGCTTCTATTGGTCACGATTTTGGAGTATCAATTCTAGGGCTATAGATCTGATGTTTGGGGTGATTTTATTTCAAGATGTCCCCTACAACTTTCATGTTTTGTGATAAGGCTAGTTGTTTGGAACAAACTGATAATTTTGACAAATTTATAAAAATGAGTTCAGTCAGCACAAAAAGCCACTGCAAAATAGATTTTCAATCGAGATTGCTCAAAATCTTTAGGGTACCTTCCGAGGGTATTTTGGCCTGATTTTTTCTCAGTATTTATTTTAATAAGTTAGCTAGATTTTTTATGTTTACCACATTTGGATTTATCTATTAAAAACTTAGGGTTTTGATCTCACAAAAATGTGTGACAGAGAGCTCTATCAGTCACTGAATCACAATAGTGACTCTGGAAAGGGTTTTGACCTGTCAAGACTTCATATTTGTTGCTCATATTTTGTGAAACATAAGATAAACATCTCCTCTACAAGTTTTATGTTCTGACCCAAGCTCGATTTTCACTCTAACTTTGGATTTTTAGGTCTTCAACTCAGAGTAGTCAAAGTCTGACACTCTTTGGTAAAAATGGTATATCTGGAGTGCTACTCAACGAAATCACTTCAAACTAATTTTTTATTAAAGAGAACTTAAAAATATAGGTATGGATATAAAAAAATTACATTTAGATCATTTTTCTACAATTAGTTATGATAGTTCAAAGTTCGTGGCAGAATGTTGGTATGCCCAGAAAATTAGGTTATCTAGGGTTTCGATAACTTAGTTTATGTTGTGTTTAATTTTAATGTATTTTCTTTGTATGCATGTCATATATTCATACATACCAATGTTCCAGAGCCTATTCAAATCATAAAACTCAAAAATACTCACATGCAACACTTGATCTTACACGAACAACCCATATTCTAGCCTCACAAAGCCTTTTTTATCCATTTTTTATTCTTATTCTTGATTGTGTTTTAAGAGATGAGTTAAGAGGAGTTTTATGTTGATGTTGGAGAGAAAGTTTAGAGATTTTACTTACCTTATTTGAAGACTTAAGAGTGGAGGATGGCTAGAGGACTTAACTTCTGTGTCTCCTTCGTCTCCAAAGACCTCCTTTCCTTGGATCCACCTTCTTCTTCTTCTCTTTTCTTCTCTTCTTCTCCTCAAGAACACCTATCTTTCTGGTTTCTCTTCTCTCTCTCAACCGAATTTTATGAAGGGGAAGAAGGGGTTTAAGGTTTTGTTTTATAGAGAAAATGATAGTGGAGGGCATAAGTGCATTGTAAAACAATTTTGAATTTTTCTTAATTCTAATTGGTTGCATGGGAGGTGGAGGCCCTTTTTAAGAGATTTAAAATCTGAAATTTTTATAACATCAGGTGGGATTTCGGCCAAGGGGCAGTTTGGTTGATTTTTGTGCTCAAATTTTGCTTTAAGTGCTTATTTGGTGATATTTTGGCACTACATTGTTCAAAAAAGTATTTTTAAAATTAATTTGGTGTATCTTTTTGGTCTTCTGGCTTACTAAAATGTATTATTTTAGTGTTATTATTATTATTATAGTTTATAAAAATATTAACAACAATTAATTGTTTAAATGTAGACAATTAAGTTACTTTAAACTATTTTGGCTAGATGTGATTTTTTGACTTATTTAAGTGTATAAGAACTTTAATAATGATTTGTTTGCCTTTGTTAGTCTATAATATTATATTAGTATGTATATTACTTGTATAAAAAGTATTGGGTCATAAAAATGCTTAATTTATACAATTTTCTCTCATTTTTGAGTTTAAAAATGCAAAAATTTACTTTTTGAGCACAAACTCCAATGTGGCCCGCCACTAAGGGCATTTTTGTTATTTTTTTATGTTATTTTATCTTTTGTTACTTAATTGTATTTAAATATCTGATTTAGGGTGCCCATATGTCAAATTTTGGATTTTTAAGACTTTTTGTTGTACTATAGGCAAAATAGTCATTTTACCTAATTATGAGAATTTTTTATTTTTAACCTCATATTTTATGTTATTTACTTAATTTAAGATGTTATGAGTCTTCTCTGAGGATTAGGCTTTTGCCTCTGAGCATTTGGTTTTTTTAGGATTTCCGGATCGAATTAGGATTTTCGGACCGAGTGAGGGTTTTCGATCTTTTAGTGACCTAAAATCATATCAGTTTACCATTGCTAATACTAAGGTTTGGGCAGGATCGCTACACGGTCTATTACAATCTGGGTTGTTACAATTAGGGTCTGTACCGGGGTGTTACATATACGAGATAAATAGCTATATTTTGGAGGCTTGTTTACAGTTTAAAAAACTCTTTTTTAATTTGATTTTGATGGGGAAAAAGAAACATTTTGCTTTATATTGTCAACAAAGTTCGATTTTGGTTAATCTTTTGGTTTGACTTTGTGATGAAAGTTTAAACTCGGATTTCATTACCATTTTCTATCATGGGGTTTTATTGTTACAAGTTCGGGGCGTTACACAGCATCTCTGAAAATAGAAGACGGGGGATCAAGGGATGTGAGGTAGTCGATTTGGAAGGCTTCGGAAGTGTCAAGAAGTCGAAAATGGAGGCTCAAGGCTCTTTTCTTCTTCATCTTTTCATGTTTTCAAGCCGCGACATAAGCGGCTAAGCTTTTTCTTTCCTAAGGGATGGTGAATCTCTAGTTCGGTATTTCTAGGACTAGTTCAAACTCGTTTATTTATTCTTTATTTGGATTCAGTTTTTTGTGTGATTTTAAAACATTAACTTTGGATCAATGGGTTTTAAATTTAAATATCTAGTTTTTGTTTTTATTCTTTGTGATTGTAAAAACGAAATCATACAACTGTTATATCTGCATCTTGATATTCAAACGTGAGATATTTTATACTTTGTTAGGACGGATCGTGCTCCGGACAATCTGTGCCAAAAGTTTAGATAAAGTATGTTAGGTTTGCATTCAAGTTTATCTTCTTAAAAATTCTTATCGGTCTTGTAGTCGCAATAGGATTGAATTGAATCAATTACAGATAAATTAGAGTTTAAATAAAACTAGAACTACTAGGTAGGGAGGATTCTAACCCTTAGGAAGTTCTTCCTCACTTGAACTCTAAATTCATATTTCTTAGTTCTTTAGTTTAATTAGACTTAGTAATCAAATCAAACTCATTTTTCATAAAAAAAAATAATCATTAATAAAGTATTTTAATAAATAAATCTTAATCGCATTAAATCCCTGTGGACGATATTCGGACTTTAGCCATTGTCCTACGAGTTAGTTGTTAAATAAAGTAATTAAATAAATATTTTTGGTACGGTCCGATAAGAGTTAATTTTTGGCACTGTTGCTAGGGATTTAACTTACGGCTACAGTTTATTAATTAAATATTTTTTATTGGTTTTCTTATCTTCCTAAATACTGTCATGAATTGCAATCTTTCCTTTTTCAGGTTCTCAAAGATTGATCTGACGAAGGCAGGAATTTAGAACATACAGGTGCAAAGACAAGCACGAGGTTCATTGCTATCCACGCATTGTAAGTTGTATGTTTTTGTTTTTGTCATTAATTAGAGAAAACTAGATTTAGGGGGCTTGCAGTCTATCCCTAGTATTATCATCGCTATTGCATGCTCGGCCACCGATCCATCCATCAATCCCTAGCATCGTTCGATCCTAAAATTGAATAAACTTTTTGGATGGCCCTACGAGCTTCACTCACTTCACACACCGCACCCACTACCATGGTAGACCAACATCAAGACGACCCCCAGGTTAAATCTTTGATCGAGTATTTCACTCCGTCAGAGTATGTGTCACCTTCCTGTCACCAGCCCCCTTCGATTGGAGCCACGCACTATGAAATCAAATCCAACATCATACAAATGCTCCCATCTTTTTTCTGGATTTGGTGATGAGGACCCATACAAGCACATAGAAGAATTCCTAAAAATTTTCTCAACGGTTAAAATCAGTAACTTTTCTGATGAGGCCCTTAAAATGAAACTGTTCCCGTTCTCCCTCAAGGATAAAGCCAAACATTAGCTACATTCTTTAGAACCGAACACCATCACCACTTAGGCTAAACTTCAACAGGAATTCTTTAAAAAATATTTTCCATAGGCAAGACCAACCAAATTAGGTGCGCCATCATGAGTTTCATTCAACTCGACGGCGAGACCTTCTACGAGACTTGGGAATGCCTTAAGGAACTTATTCGAGCCTATCCTCATCATCAGGTGCCAAAATGGCAGCTCGTCCAGTGCTTCTATGATAGGATGACACCTCAACACCGTTAGTTTATCGACGCTTATTGTGGTGGAACATTCATGTTGAAAAATGAGAATGAGAACTGTAGTCTTTTTAAAAACTTGAGTGAAAACTCCCAATACTAAGCCTCCCCCTCTCGTACTGATTGGTCCATAGCCTCCTCCACCTCAAAATCTCGAGGTATATATGAGATTTCACAGTCTCCCAACCTAGTTGCCACCCTGACACAAACTCTGAGTCAACTCTTGTCCAATGGTCCAGCCGCAGCACCTGCTACACCACCTCCTGCCTTTTTAGGCCCTTGTGCATTGTGGGCCAGCCCGACCCACTTTGTTTCTAAGTGCCCATCAGCTGCACAGTACCCCGAGTTTGTGCAAGAGCAAGTAAATACAGCCCACGATTTCTCCCATCCAGGTAATGATTCTTTTTTCAACTCCTATAACCCGGGTTGGAGGAACCATTCGAACTTCTCCTGACGATAACCCAATCAGGGTAACATGCCAGTGTTGGAGGCAAGATTGCCAAAATCTTTGTTTTTGCAAACGATTATCAAAAAAATAATTAGCCAGGCAAACGCCAAAATGGGCTCCAGATAAAACTTTTGATGACGAACGATCAAAATAAAATTCGTGCATTCGAAATTAACTTAGAAGAATACCTTTTTACCGGTCAAATCTTCAACTATGATTTGAATCCAAGTTGAAGCACCTGTCAGATCTTCTACTGTATTTATTTATACGATTCCCGAACGTAGTGTGAGCTACGAACTATCGAGAACTCGTACCAATATAACCTGGACAGCTTTAGTATTAGAAGACAAGTTATGAAACTGGTTCAGCCTACCCGCATATTTATAGGGCTATAGTAGGAACTTGGGGAGTAATTATGAGTAAGACTTCTACTGAAACGCAGACGCGTATCTATAATTATGGAAAACTAGCAGCGGTTTCTGTAATTTTTATAAAATACTAAATTACAGTTCACACCACTAAAGAACTATATATAATTGCACTCTGATCCATAATCTCAAAACTATATTGCATTCAGCTCATGTTATTAAATGCTTATCATTTCTCCCCACGTTAAGATTCCCGATACTCGACAATTAAATTTAATTACTGATAATTTAATTTAATCGGCATCTTGATATCCCTTAAATCTTTCTGCTTAACTTATTTGACCGCCGGATAATCAAATTCACCTGCGGGGTTTGGCCCGGTCAAAACTTATAAGGTTCTTTAAGGGGGGTATCGTCAATTCCGATCTTTCAGGATGTGGATTTCATCAATAATTAATATTTTCCATATAAATAATACCGCTATCCAACTCATCGAGAATATAGACCCATATAAGATTGCACCCCCTAATGAATTAAAACAACGAATATTAAATACATGCAAATCAATAATTATTTTAAGATTAAGAGGATAAGCACTATTTATAATAAACTTGAGGTGTGAATTAATTTATATACTTAGTATAAAATTAATTACCCCAAATGTCCCGTTCAATACACACAAAGTGAACTAACACAGAGAGTCAGAACAATAGATGACGCTATTATCTATTCCCCATAATCAAGACAGGCTTACTAAAACTCTGTGCTACAGTTGTACCGATGGTATGTCCATTTTCATCTAAACTGTGAACATAAAACTTATATTCTACAAGAATCTAAAATCTGATTTTCTATGTGTAAGTCGTACTCTACACACCATATTAAATACTATACAGAATATCAGACATTCATACATACCATTAAAGAAATGATACACATATATTACTCATAAAGATTCTCATAAAACAAAAATTTAATTTTATTAAAATAAAATTAAATACTAAAAAGATAATTTTCAGTATACCAACCCTAATAATCTCCCACTTATACTCAAAACCATGCTGCCATACATTTGACTTCCATGCCCTCTACATGACTATCAAAAGTCTTAACCAGTAAGCTCTTTGTAAAGAATCTGCAAGATTATCTCCTGATGTAAGCTCTGTCTGACTAGAAATCTGAGTTTGTGTACCTCAAATGTACTAGATGTCTGCCTGGTAAACCAACATATAATCCTTAGTTCTTTTCAGGTACTTGATCATATTTTTTTACTGTAGTACAATGCTCCTGCCCTGGATTCGACTAATATCTGCTAACCATGCCAATAGCAAAGCAGATGTCGGGTCTAGTGCAAAGCATAGTATACATGAGGCTTCCTACTGCCTAAACATAAGGAACCGCCTTCATCTTCTCTATCGCATCAGGTGTCTTAGGACACTGATCCTTGGATAGAGTGATTTCATACCTAAAAGGGAGAAACCCTTTCTTGAAATCTTACATGCTAAAACGAGTAAGGATATCATCAATATACTTTTTCTTGTGATAAGCCCAACATCCTTTGTTTCTAATCTCGCATAAGTTTGATCCCAAGTATGTGATTGGCCTCTCCCAAGTCCTTCATATCGAACTGCCCAGATAACCATACTTAATTGTAGATAATGCCCCCACATCATTTTCGATGAGTAAGATATCATCTATATAAAGTACTAAAAAGATCACCACGCTTCCGTCACGTTTCTTGTACACATAGGACTCATTCGGACTCTAATCAAAATCATAAGAATTTATGGCTTGATCAAATCGAGTGTTCCAAAACCTTAATGCCTTCTTAAGTGGATCTCTTAAGCTTGCACAACATGTGCTTTTGGACCTTTGCAATGAATTCGTCTTGTTGTATCATATAGATACACTCGTCAAGACTGCCGTTAAGGAAAGCTGTCATGACATCCATTTGCCAGATTTTGTAATCGAAATGAGCAGCAATGGATAAGAGATTCCGGATAGACTTAAGCATGGCTACCGGTGAGAAGGTTTTCTCATAATCAATCCCTTCTTTTTGAGTGAACCCTTTAGCAACAAGCCTAGCTTTGAAAGTTTCAACCTTCTTATCTGCTCTTCACTAGATCTTGTAGATCCACTTGCATTTAATGGGTTTTATCCCTTTAGGTGGTTCTACAAGTTTTCAGACCTGATTGGAATACATAGTTTCTATCTCTGAATTCATAACCCTTTGCCAAAGATCTGCATCTTTGCCTTGAAGTGCTTCATTGTAGTTACAAGGTTTGGTATCCAGTTCTGTCGGGATCCTGTCAAAAGACTCTCCCAAGAACATATACCGATCAGGTTGATGAACAACCCTCCCACTACGACGAGGTACTACCTATGTCTGTGTACTAGCAGTAACACGCTTAGCAGAATCCCAAGAACATATACCGATCAGGTTGATGAACAACCCTCCCACTACGACGAGGTACTACCTGTATCTGTGTACTAACAGTAATACGCTTAGCAGAATCTGAACCCTTTGCATCAGCACTCTATTCTTGATTTGTACCTATCCCGATAATTCTCCCACTACGACGAGGTAATGGAATATCAGTGACTTGTTATTCCGTTCTGCTGGTATTTCCTCCCAGTTCTTTTTGAACAATTTTGCTATTAGGCCTGTGGTCCATAATATAATCCTCTACAAAAAAAAATTAGACATTGGTGCTAACAATGACCTTCTAATCCTTAGGATTATAAAATAGACCACCCTTCATTCCCTTGGAACACCCTATAAAGAAACAAACTTATGTCCTTAGTTCCAACTTACTCGCGTTCCCTTTCAGCATACGTGCTGGACACCCCCAAATTCGAATGTGTTTCAGACTAGGCTTACGAAATAGAAACTAAATTCCTTCTAATTGAAGGTATAAAAAGGCAATCTCTTAATATTAAAACTTTATCTCTACTAAAACTGAGAATGACATCTCCCACTGCAACTGCTACCATCCTTGTATTATTGCCCATATGATGGTAATTCTCCCTATCACTAAGCTATCTGATTTTTTAAAACCTCTACAAAGAATTACAAATGTAATTGGTGGCTCACGTATCTTCACACCAGGTTCCAGTAGATAACACTGCTAAACATATTTTCACAACTAGTGAACAGAAATTACATTTATTATTCTGGTTACTAAGATAAACTATGCATTAGTTTTTCCAGTGCTCCATCTGGTTGTAGTGAAAACACTTTCTTTTCGTCTTTTTCACACCATCTTTAGGCCCATTAGAGGCCTTTGCACCTGTGCGTCCCTGTTTCTAAACTTTTTTCTTCTTCTTGTCTTTCGACTAAGAGGAAGAACATTTTCAGTAACAAACATATTTCCTGGCTTCCTAAGAACATCCTCAGCTGCTTGAAGTTCTTTAAGTAGTTCTTCTAGAAAAAAATTTGAGTTTTTTCATTGTTTAATTAAAGTCAAACTGTTTAAAGCTATCAGGTAGTGACTAGAGTATGATATCGATCTAGGTTTTCCCGTCAATCTCAGCTCTAAGGATCTTCTGTTCATTTAGTAGACTAATTATCTTTAGAACATGATCCCTAACTGGGGTACCTTCAACTATGTTTGTATTCATCAAAGATTTCATGTCTACCTACCTAGCGTCACGATTTTGATCACAAAATATATTTTTGAGGTTCATAATCACATCATAGGCACTGGGCATAGACTGATACTGATGTTGGAATACATTTGACATGAAAGCCAAAATGTAACAACGAACCATCTGGTCAGCCTTCTGCCACTTTTAATAAATCCAAATTTTCTATTCGGTCGCCCCCTCATCAGGTACTGGTGGACAAATCTCATACAACACAAATTTATAATCCTCGACAGTTAAAATAATATCCAGATTTTTTTCTAGTCAACATAATTTGGACCCATAAATTTGTTTTCATTGAGTAAACTTGCGAGTGGATTGAAAGCCATTTTATCCCGAGAATCACATAATTAAAATTCATTAATTATGATGAGAAAAATTTTAAATTTTATTTTAAAATCAGTTCCCTCTACCATTTTAAAAAAAATGGCCAACAACCTAGTACACTGTGAATAGCATATCTCGATGAGAAAAACATTTTCTGTTCATTATTTGTCCATGCAGGTCAATTCCTATTAATCTTACTATCTAGGTAATAGACCATACCAAGTAAATTAAATAACTGACGTAGTTTCGGTCCTATAAATAATAGCAGTAACTCAGATGGAGAGGATACTATTATTTATAACTAAGTGTATACCATCACTTAACCCTGAATCAATCGCTTCGCAATAAACCTTTTAGATGGAGAAGTGATTCACACTAACAATTATCCAGCATTATCTCTAAAAGAGGTTTGTATCGGTAATCCCGTAATTAATTATGTCCGGTGGAGAGAAAGGTACAAATGCCAATATGTAAAATTAATTACATCACCTACGAAATAGTGATGAAAACCACGGGATTTATCTGTGAATTAATTCTCTCACCCATTTAGTTTTTAAAATAGTTTTGAGATTTATAAAATTTGTTTAATTAAAATAAATATATAATTTTAAAAAACCACACGTTACAAAAAAAATATGATTTTTAAATCGTCTTTACGTGTTTTATGTGTGACAAATAAAATTTTTAAATTCTATTTACTTTAAAAAATTAATTTTAAATAAAAATCAAGAATTTAATTTTATTTTTTGGTTACACATATTTTGAAAAAAAAATAATTTATTAAAATCAAACTCCTTTTAATTAATTCAAAAAATACAAAATTAACAATCACGTTTTTTTAAGATTTTTGATTTAAAAAAATCATCTTAAAACGTGTTTTTATATAATAAAAAAAATTCTAAATTTTTAAAAAAAATTAATTTAATCAAAAAAAATTATTTTATTTTTTCGTTAAAAAACAAATTAATTTTCAATTAACAAAAATAATTAAAACTGAACATAATAAATAAACCGAAATAAAAGCATCCACGTATTTAAATAAATAAATAATAAGGATTCTAGTCTTCTGATCATGTCAAAACACTACAGCCAATCAGAATCCATGCACGACTCAGCTACTGCAAGTCATAGCACAAATGAAATACTGTTGCCGTCGTACCCGCCAAACAGTCACCAAACCACGGCTGCGCTGTGCCGCGCCGCGGGCTCGAGCGCGCTTTAAGCACACGCTGCCTTGTTCACAGAATTGCGCATGTTGCACTGTGTTTCCCTTGCTGCGTTGGC
This sequence comes from Heliamphora pulchella, assembly GCA_032270985.1. Classification (NCBI taxonomy): domain Eukaryota; kingdom Viridiplantae; phylum Streptophyta; class Magnoliopsida; order Ericales; family Sarraceniaceae; genus Heliamphora; species Heliamphora pulchella. The sequence continues at coordinate 10,753 of JAULJZ010188170.1, read as the reverse complement.
CTTCAAAAGGCTGTTTGATAATCATCATGCAAGATAATTCATTCACACATGGACCACTTCCAAAACAAGTGCATGTGCAATGTTGGACCACTTTCCCAATCAAAAGAGTTCAAAACCTTAGTGTCACACTTATTGAATTACGATATTCTATTTGTTCTTGATAATTATCCAGCATACCACTTTTCTATTCTTTAGCCTTGGGCCACATAAATTCCAAGTTTTCAAGGACATTCTATGAAGCTTTTAGGATAATGGCCACGTGAATCATGAACATAGCATGTCACGCCCCAACTTCTGGGTCACGTGAAACACTCACAGACATCCAAACATAATACCCAACCCGAGAATACACTCTCAATAGAAAACATACATGCATTGTATATAATTGCCAAACGGCTTACATTACACGGTTCCAACACCGAAAAAAGCATATTACAACATACATGTTCAAACTAACAAAAAGGAAGATTAAAGCTCTTCCTCCTCTTCAGGAACCCTGGATCAACTTGCGTGACCGGTACCTGAAAAATATTTCAAATCCCACACCATGAGTCAAAGCTCAGCAAAAACTAGACAACACGTGCAATATAAGCTAAACATGATAGGAAAACGAGGTGCAGTTTTAGACTTTCTTTCAAGCCTTAAAAACGATTTGCACAAGCAAGGAAAAGCGATGATACAAACCATTGTTGACTCTCAAGAGCCTTGAAAACAGTTGGAAAATAGTTTTTAGATCGCGATTTACACGAACCTTAAAAACAATTTAAAAATTGGTTTTATTCGTCCCATAATGCAGTTCATGCAATCCATGGTACATACAACCAGCCCTCACACGCTGCAACCACAGTCCTAACATTGAGATACAGATCTGTACACAAACACACATTCCCGGGATAAAACCGTATACTACGGGATAAAACCATAGACGACGGGGTAAAATTGCAAATCACAGGATAACACCACAAGACACGGGATAAAATCGCCGACCACGGGATAAAACCGTATACCACGGGATAAAACTGCAAGCCACATGATAAAACTAAATACTAATGGATGACACCGAACATTACGGGATAACACCGAACAACACATGCATACTAAATCAGGGTTTAATTGCATAAAGCTACGTACTGTCACTACGTTTCACAAACCACGTCACATGCTACACACGCGACTCACACAACACTTGCAACCCAAGCAACATGCACCACATGCATCCGTTCCATATATCCTACATAACCATGCCTATAAAACCTCTGAGTTTTAAAGCATAAAATCACGTTACACGTAACGATATCAAGCCACGTACTTTCTCTACATAATCCGTGCATACATAAACTAGAGTTATAAATGCACATAGCCAGTTATAAACGCCCATAACCATATATAACTTGACATCACGATGCCACCCGTCAAATAACCCGACATCCACTCACAAGGACAGCCATCAACCCACAGAACCAAGCCTAACTCGAAAGCTAACGCTAAACCCCTCAAACCCCGAGCTCATAAAACACCACCTTTTTCCCAAAGGTGCCACGGGTCCAAACACGCCCCACATCCAACAAAGAACAAACACCGTACACCCAATCGTGCACCACAACCACATCTACCCGTGCACGTCACACCAAGGGCGGCACCTAAACCAACACCCGAAGCCACGACACGACTCCCGAAGCAACAACACAACCAATCAAACCCTGAAAAGAATTAAACAGTATTTTAATTAATTAATCCCATAACTAATCAATTGAATACCGCTGGAAACCAATCGAAAACCAAGAAACCAGCCACCAAACCACCAACACACAACCCAGAACCCCAGTCGATTGGACCCCAACCCCCAGTCGACTGGAAACACTCTAGAAAGGCCAAAACCCCAAAACAGAAGCATGTTAGTCGACTGACCTCCCAGTTCCAATCGACTGACCTCCCAAAACTACGATCCAGTCGACTAATCTTCAAGATCCAGTCGACTGACCTTGCCAAGAAACCATTTTTGAGCTACGATTTCAGCCTCCAAAACCTCAAATTGAAGCCTCCAACTCCCTTCTAACACCCTCGTACACAAACACGCCCAGCCCTAACACCAAGACCTCAAAAGAAACGCTCGAAACACGATTTGATCCACCAAAATCGACGAAAAATGATTTTTAATCCAAAAACCCAATTTTGAAACAAAATCAGATCTCATGCAATCTAACCGATAAAAACACACACAGTTACACGTAGCACCCTTATAAGACATGAGAGTCTAAGATCCTACATCGGTGAGTTAAAAACTCGACGTCTCGAACAACGTGTAAAATCTAGCTTCACCAAAATAAAATTTCGTCCTGATGGATGCATAGACCACGACGCCAATAACAAGGATCAACTATTGGATCATCGAAAATCGAGCCCCCGGCCCCCAAGAAGTTAGAGAAATGAAAGAGAGAAAATGGAGAAAACTTAGTGGAGAAATTTTGAAAATATCTTTTGAAAATATCTAACTTTAGATATTTATAGGCCTCCAAAATATCTTTTTTTTTGAATTTTTGAAATTCGCACCGCAATGCCCCACAGCCCTAGGAACCAACCTCGCATGCATATCTAACCTCGATCATGCATCAAAAAACATACAAACATGCAAAACCAAAAACGAGAAACACGCGTCGAAAAATGCCAAAAAAAAAACAGGTCAGAGTCTCACAACTCTACCCCCTTAAAGGAATTTCGTCCTCGAAATTCGCCACAAGGTCAAAAGAAACAACCCCGTCGATCGAAATCAACACAGGTACATGAGATAGTCAGCCAAACCATTCCTAGTATATAGTCAAATAAGGTTAGGCATCCTAAACAGTGGCCAACTATCTCGAAAACTCGGGATCTACAACTCACTCCAACCTTACATCCTCACCAACCACTGCCTCAACACAGCACACCACCCACAGAATCTATCACCAACTCCCAAACAGATGCAACAAAGAAACTGGTCCAAAGCCTGCATACTCAGAAAGTAGCACTGCTCGCTGAAGGTATACCTGGATCATCCGGCACAACTGGTGCCCTAGAAAAACTAGGTGCTATAAGTGCATACGCTCGGAGAAATGTCGCTCTGGCCTGTCCACCATAACTCGACGCTGTCGGCTGCCACACTGACTGAACTAAAGTTCCCCTATCTGTTCCCTGGGAAGTCTGAACGGCAGGGTGCTGCCGTCAACCCTGCACAAACGAACCCTCTGGTGTGCCCACTATACTCGGTGCACTCTCTCTTTGGGGATGAGTCCTGCGAATATGTCCCGTCTGATCACATCTATAACAAATCGACAGCTCCGTCCCCTACGACTGATCCAATATAGAACTCTGAGCCTACCTCAACTGTCGGTCCCGATAATGCCTCGGCTGCAGGCAATCTGGCACACGATACCCCGGCTATCCACACCAATAACATCTGACTTCTCTCTACTCTGGCCTCCCTGACAAAGCCACTTATGGTGCTGGTGCAGAAAACTGATGTGGTCCAGATGGATGAAAGCTAAGATAAGAGGACCTCTGCCTCTTACTGGAACGCCCACCTGTCTGTGCCGCTATCCCACCCTGAGGTGTCTTAGCCTCCCTGGAAGCTCGAATCTCAGTCATAATGTTCTCAACCTTCGCTGCTACCTCTACTAACTCTGTGGATACCCGAAGTCCCATTGCGACCACACGCTCCCTGATCGCCGGCCTCAAGCCCCGCTCAAACCTCACAGATCGCAATTTATCTATGCTCACCAATTCCGGTGCAAACCAAGACAAGCTCGTAAACCTGGCCTCATACTGTATAACATCCATGGCCCCCTAGGTGAGAGTGTGGAACTCCTCCCTATACAAATCCCTCTTCGAAGTCGGGAAGTATTTCTCCAGAAACACTTCTGTAAAAGCTGCCCATGTGACCCCCACAGTGTTGCGGGCATATCTCCACCATGCGTTAGCATTACCTCTCAACTGAAAGGCGGCAAAACAAACCCGCAACTCATCCTCCACAATCTGTAACGTGTCTAGGATCTGAGTCACCAACTCCAACCACTCTATCGCTACAATAGGATCAGGATCTCCCCCAAAAGTAGGTGAATCCATGCGCCTGAACTCCCGCATCGCTACTGTAGCCCTCGTCTGAGGCACTCCCTCTCTCTCTCTAACGGTCTCACCTCTAACCAACTACTAGATAGAACCCACTAGCACACGCAACAACTCTGTTGCGTCCATCGGTCCCAGGGGAACATTTGTATCCCCAGCATCAGGGATAGGAACATCCCCTTGGCCAACACCACGGCCACGGCCTCATCCATGGCCTTGCCCTCTCCTCGCTGACATAGCATCTATATGAAAAAATAGAACATAAGACGCAACACATAGCATAATCCACATAAGCATGCTAACACATAAGCACATAGGTTCATGCAAAATAAAACCCACATATCGAGGAGAACCGACAAGAATGACGCGTCAATCTAGATAATCTACTCAGATGCCCTACTAGAAATCACGTCAGCTAAATGCGCTTCTAACTTGGCTCCCAAGTTTGTTAATCCAAACGCCCAAAGACAGGACTAATCACTCCCAAGGTTCAACCCCCATGCTCACATATACACATCATTCACATATCTAGCATGCTGACACGTTCATGTTATCAAAGCGTCTAAACACATGCAATCAAGCACACACAACCAACCTCACACGGGATACACTCTCTTCCCACCACTCTTAGGTATTCAAATACAGAGCTTTGATACCAATCTGTCACGCCCTAACTTTCGGGTCATGTGAAACACTCACAAACATCCAAACATAATACCCAACCTGAGAATACACTCTCAATAGAAAACATACATGCATTGTATATAATCGCCAAACAGCTTACATTACACGATTCCAACACCAAAAAAAGCATATTACAACATACATGTTCAAACTAACAAAAAGGAATACTACAGCTCTTCCTCCTCTCCAGCAACCCCGGATCAACCTATGTGACCGGTACCTGAAAAATATTTTAAATCCCACACCGTGAGCCAAAGCTCAGCAGAAACTAGACAATACATGCAATGTAAGCTAAACATGCTAAGAAATCGAGGTGCAGTTTTAGACTTTCTTTCAAGCCTTAAAAACGATTTGCACAAGCAAGGAAAAGCGAGAATACAAACCATTGTTGACTCTCAAGAGCCCTGAAAATAGTTAGAAAATAGTTTTTAGATCGCGATTCACACGAACCTTAAAAATAATTTGAAATTAGGTTTTATCCGTCCCATAATGCAGTTCATGTAATCCATGGTACATACAACCAGCCCTCACACACTGCAACCACAGTCCTAACACTGAGATACAGATCCATACACAAACACACATTCCTGGTATAAAACCATATACTATGGGGTAAAACCATAGACCACGGGCTAAAACCGCAAACCACAGGATAACACCGCAAGCCACGGGATAAAACCGCCGACCACGGGATAAACCATAAGCCACGGGATAAAACCGTATACCACGGGATAAAACAGCAAATCACAGGATAAAACCATAAGCCACATGATAAAACTGAATGCTACGGGATGACACCGAATATTACGAGATAACACCAAACAACACATGCATACTACACCAGGGTTTAAATGCATAAAGCCGCGTACTGTCACTACGTTTCACAAACCATGTCACGTACTACACACGCGACTCACACAACACTTGCAATCCATGCAACATGCACCACATGCATCTGTTCCTCATATCCCACATAACCATGCCTATAAAACTTTTGAATTTTAAAGCATAAAACCACGTTACACGTAACGACATCAAGCCATGTACTTTCTCTACATAATCCTTACATACATAAACTAGAGTTATAAATGCACATAGCCAATTATAAACACCCATAACCATATATAACTTCACATCATGATGCCACCCGTCAAATAACCCGACATCCACTCACAAGGACAACCATCAACCCACAAAACCAAGCCTAACCCGAAAGCCAACGCTAAACCCCTCAAACCCCGAGGTCACAAAACACCACCTTTTTCCAAAGGTGCCACGGGTCCAAACACGCCCCACATCCAACGAAGAACAAACACCGCGCACCCAACCATGCACCACAACCACATCTACCCATGCACATCACACCGAGGATGGCACCTAAATCAACACCCAAAGCCACGACACGACTCCCGAAGCTACCACACAACAAACCAAACTCTAAAAAGAATTCAACAGTATTTCAATTAATTAATCCCAAAACTAATCAATTGAATACCATTGAAAACCAATCAAAAACCAAGAAACCAACCACCAAACCACCAACACATAACCCAAACCTCAGTCGACTGGACCCTAACCCCCAGTTGACTGGAAACACACTGGAAAGGCCAAAAACCCAAAACAGAAGCATGTCAGTCGACTGACCTCCCAGGTCCAGTCGACTGACCTCCCAAAACTACTGTCCAATCGACTGATCTTCAAGATCCAATCGACTGACCTTGCCCAAAAATCATTTTTGAGCTACGATTTCAGCCTCTAAAACCTCAAATCAAAGCCTCCAACTTGCTTCGAACACCTTCGGACACACACATACCCAAGCCTAACACAAAGACCTCAAAAGAAACTCTCGAAACACGATTTCATCCACCGAAATCGACAAAAAATGATTTTTAACCCAAAAATCCAACTTTGAAACAAAATCAGATCTCATTTAATCTAACCGGTAAAAACACACACGGTTACACGTCGCACCCTTATAAGACATGAGAGTCTAAGATCCTACCTCGGTGAGTTAAAAACTCGACGTCTCGAACCACGTGCAAAATCGAGTTTAGCCGGAATGAAATTTCGTCTGGATGGATGAGTAGACCACAACACCAATAACAAGGATCGGCTGTTGAATCGTCAAAAATCGAGCCCAGGGCCCCCCAGAAGTTAGAGAGAATGCAGAGAGAAAATGGAGAAAACTTAGTGCAGAAGTTTCGAAAATATCTTTTGAAAATATCTAACTCCAGATATTTATAGGCCTCCAAAATATCTTTTTTTTTTTTGAAATTTTTGAAATTCGCACTGCAACGCCCCATGGCCACTAGAACCAACCCCGCATGCATATCCAAGCCCGATCATGCATCAAAAAACATACAAATATGCAAAACTGAAAACAGAAAACACGCGTCGAAAAACACTGAAAAAGAAAACAGGTCAGGGTATCACATGGCAAGACTATTGAATTCCAATTGGATTTCCATGAATCATGCATTATTATCCTTAACGGATGTTAGTGCCGCAACTTTAATCTTCTTCAACATGTTCTTCATTGTTCTTGATACTTTTCAACTTTTGATTACATAAAATCAAAATACAAGAACTTGAATCGAAAAATAATTAATTTACAATGATCTTATACCCCCGAAGAGTTCACAATCAACTACCACAACCAAAAATTCATTGCAAAAATATTAAACAAATAATAATCATTAAATTAATTGCAATCAAACATACAACCACAATGACCATTTAAAGTCGAAATTAGATTGTCTGCAAAACAGAATTAGCACAATCTAAATCTACCCAAACTTATGATTCAATCATACATAATCAAATACGGCTATGATACCAATTATTGAGGCAAACTACCAAAATCCTAAGATTATGTCTACGAGTTCAGTCACACACAAAATATTCGGACGGGCAAATGCAAGAACTGGCTCCAAATTAAAATTTTTGATATTGAATAATCAAAATAAAACTTAGTAATACTCCCGGAGTTAGTTTTAGGAATATACCTTTCGAAATCTAATTAGATGATTTCGGTTGCTATAATAATTTTTAGTCAACAATCTGCTACGATTTTTAACTTCTAATCAAATCTCTAACACAAGTTTTATATTATATTCTCGGATGCTAAAACATAAATAAAGTGTGGATTTTAATCTATCGTGATCTTTAAAACCTGACTAGTTATATGTTGTGAGACCCTGACCCGTTTTCTTTTTCGGCGTTTTTCGACGCGTGTTTGTCGTTTTCATTTCTGCATGTTTAAATGCTTTTAGATGCACGATCGGGGTTAGATATGCATGCGGGGTTGGTTCCCGGGGCCGTAGGGTGTTGCAACGCGAATTTTGAAAAATTTTTAAAAAATATATTTTGGAGGCCTATAAATATCTGGAGTTAGATATTTTCAAAAGATATTTTTAAAATTTCTCTACTAAGTTTTCTCTATTTTCTCTCTGTCTTCTCTCTAACTTCTTGGGGGCCCGGGACTCGGTTTTCAACAATCCAATAGCGGATCCTTTCTATTGGCACGGTGGGCTACGCATTCATCCGGATAGAATTTTATTCTGGCGAAGCTCGATTTTGCACGTGATTCAAGGTATCGAGTTTTTAACTCACCGAGATAGGATCCTAGACTCTCATGTCATATAAGGGTGCTACGTGTAATCGTGTATGTTTTTACCGGTTAAAAATGCATGAAAAAGTGGTTTATGTTTTGAATAAATCGGGTTTTGGGTTTAAAACCATTTTTGATTGGTTTTGGTTGGATGGAATCGGGGTTTGAGGGTTTCTTTTGAGGTTTTGGTGGTAGCCTTGGGCTTGTGTATGTCCGAGGAGGTTGAAATAAAGTTTAGTTGCTACGATTTTAAGCTGGGAGGGTTGTTGAATGGTTGTTGGATGGTTGGAGGCTCAAAATTTGCCAAACAGATCAATTTCTCACGTAGGACCACTTGAAGGACCACTTAAGTGGTCTAGAGGGTGGTCTTGGGGAGTTCTCGGGTTGCCTGACCATTGGACAGACCGCTCGATCGGTCTAGCCCGCGGTTTGTTTTCGCTGGTTGAAAATTTATTTTTAAAATCAATGTATCTCCGTCATCCGGACTCGGAATTGGGTCATTATTGTGTTCCAATTGAAGCTCCGAAAGTCTTCTTTCCAATGCCACCTCTCTCACCTTAAACTTATTTTTGTAGAAAACGTTATGGTCAAAATAGTGAGGGTATGTCAAAATTTCTTAACTGTTTTTCAGCCATTTTGGGTTGGATGTTTGGAAAAAGGTTATTTTTCATCCTTGTTGCCCCTTTTTATCAAGTTTCTTGTTTCTTGGGGTGTCTTGGGTTTGTGGTGGGCACTTGGGGGCGTCGTGGGTTTGTGTTGGGCACTTGGGGCCTTTGTGGGATTGTGTTGGGCGTGTGTGGGCATTGTGGGCTTGCGTTGGACGTGTGGGAGTTCGTGTTAGCCGTGTTGGGCCTGTGTTGGTCTGGGTTATGGTGTGTTGGTGTTTGTTTCTTGGTTTCCAATTAGTATTCAATGGTATTCAGTTGATTGATGATGGGATTAATCGACTGAAATACCGTTGGATTCATTTTGGGGTTCGGTTGGTTGTGTGGTGGCTTCAGGAGTCGTGTCGCGGCTTTGGGTGTTTGTTTAGCTGTCGTCCTCGGGGGTGACGTGCATGGCTAGATGTGGGTTGTTGGGGCACGGTTGTGTGCGTCGTGGTTGGGTATGGAGCGTGTTTAGACTCATGGCACCTTTGGTGAATAAGTGGTGTTTTGTGACCTCGTAGTTTGAGGAGGTTTAGCGTTGGCCTTCGGGTTAGGCTTGGTTTTATGGGTTGTTGGTGATCTATGTGAGTGGATGTCAGGTTGTTTGGCGATTGGCGTCATGATGTGAAGTTATATATGGCAATGTGCGTTTATAACTGGCTTTGTGCATTTATAACTCTAGTTTATTTATGCACGAATTATGTAAGTGAATTACATGGCTTTGATATCGTTATGTGTAACGTGGTTGCATGCTTTAAAACTCAGAGTTTTATTAGGCATGTTTATGTGGAATATGCGGAACGGATGCATATGGTATATGTTGTATGGGTTGCAAGTGTTGTGTGAGTCGCGTGTGTAGCATGTGACGTGGTTTGTGAAACGTAGTGATAGTATGTGGTTTTATGCATTTAAATCCTGATTAGGTTATGCATAGGTGTATGGAATGAGATAAACGAACTTGTGGTTCTGTGAACGTTAACCCTAGTTAGCGATGCATGGGTACGTGTGTGTGCGCTATGTCAGCTGAAACGAGGTCCTAACATGGCACCTATGTGTGTATACACTCTATTGGCTTAAACGAGGTCCTGACGAGGCATGTGTGTGTGCGCTCTGTTGGCTGAAATGAGGTCCTAATGAGACACTGGTGTAACACCCCGGTATAGGCCCTAGTTGTAGCAAACCAGTTTGTAATAACCAGTGTACCAATCCAACCCAAACCTTAACATTAGTGACGGTAAACCGATAAGATCTTAGGTCACTGAAAGATTGAAAACCCTAACTCGGCCCGAAAACCCTAATTCGATCCGAAAATCCTAAAGAGATTAAATGCTCAGAGACAAAACTCTAATACTCAGAGAAAACTCCTAACATCCTAGATTAAGTAAATAATATGAAATATTAGATTAAAAATTAAAAATTCTCATAATTAGGGTAAAATGACCATTTTGCCCCTAGTACAGCAAAAAGTCCTAAAAATCTAAAATTTGACACATAGACACCCAAAATCAGATATTTATACATAATTAATTAATAAAATATAAAATAACAACAAAAATGACCAAAACACCATTGCATGGCCAGCCACCTAAGAGTATGTGCCCCAAAATGTCACTTTTTTTCTTTTAAGCTTAAAAATAAGAAAAAGATGTATAAATTAAGCATTATTTTGACCAAATACTTTTTATACAAGTAATATATATAATAATATAATAAT
>JAULJZ010188159.1:0-21370 GCA_032270985.1 Heliamphora pulchella | reverse complement strand
TCTCTCTCTCTCTCTCTCTCTCTCTATATATATATATATATGTTGTGTGTGTGTGTGTGCGTGTGTGGTGATTACCTGTCATAAATATCGGCCATTGCATATCGTATCGGCCGATGCGTATCAGAATTTTAAACCTCCGATATCGGCTGATACATACCCGTATCACCGATAACGATACTCATAATGCGATTCAGAATCTTGATACCGGTATGCTCATATTGGTCATGACTCCTTGTTGCAGTATGTTCATCTTATCCTGCAAGAGACTCAGAATCATGAAAGGATCAGAAGCTAAAGGCTTAGCTTGTGAGGTATGAAAAACCCAAAAACTGCAGAAGCCCATAACAGAAATGGAAGAGAAGATCTATATTGCGAAGAAAATCTTTCAACTTGGGTTTTCAAAAAATTTTGATTTTGAATTCCATCTTGGCGTCAACAGTTCTCTCTGAACAAACAGAAAAATACATACTAAACAAGAGTACATAGTGAAGTTGTAGCAGCCAATCTATGATAGTTTGGGGCCTGTGATGCTATTATCGTGTTTGTTGTAATCTGATCGAAGCAAAACTACGTACAAAGAAATCCTTGCTTCCAAAGCAATTGTATAGAGATGTACAGAACATGGTTCTCTGAGTTTTGGTTATGTTGTATTAATATGAAATATCTAGTATTGTCTTAGATTTGAAACTATGGATTACCTCTTGGCACTCTTCATGTATTTCTTTAATTATTCTGTTAAGTCAAAGTGTGGTTTTTATATATTTAAATCCTAATAATTATGTGTTCTAATATAAGCAATCAGCGTTGATACCTTAATTTTTTTGATAGCCAATCCAGAGTTGATAACATGGCTTATCTTCTAATCCACCCCTAGAAGGTGTCCTCAAATCTCTTATTAGTAGTAGTTCCAAATACATATAGCAAAATTTCACCCCTATGTGGCCAGTTAATGCCTATGTAGTTTAGCTACCTTTCCCAATAATTCAAGCATCAACAGAGATAGGTCTGAAAAAGCAATTGTTTCATCATATCTACAAACAACCTTTGCATTACGCATTTGCCTCAACACAAATCTAATCATCCTTTGCATCATTGAAATTGTAAATTGTAAAAAATAAAAAATAAATAAGAAGATGGTATTCTTTTCTGATTTGTTCAGATCAACTAAGAATAATCCTGGATAAGAAAATGTACCCTCATAAAGTTTTGTTAACACTACTGAGAGAATTTCATTACTTCATTCTTATAAGGATCATGCAAAAACAGAAAGCTAGCAATATGGCACAAGACAGATCCTGGTTTGATGCAGATTTAGGTTGCTCAGACCAGTGATCCACTGGAAATCTCTTCCAACTGTCAGAATCAAGTTCAGACCTCTGCCATAATCTAGAAACTTATTGATCCTGGTGCACAGTTTTGATTCGGATCAAAGCACAGGATCCATAGATCAGAAACCAACCATGTTACTAGCTGTTCTAATTATAACTATTTAATACACTAATAGTGTCATTGTTAATATACAACTCTAAATAATTCCGTAAGTTCTCATTTATATGGACCAAGATCAACCCATTGAATTGTATATGATATAAACGAGCACAAGAAATAAATACCCATAATTGAAAAAATAAACCATTGTCCAAAGAAGACGTCAAAATTTGCTAAAATATAAGATCAAATGCTGGAAAATTGATATCTATGTCTTTTATGTGCATGATCATAAGCATTACAACATGATATTACCGCACTTATAGTCTAACTACAGAAGCCTTTAAATTCTTTATATTCTGGATTTGTGGTTGCTATGGTACTAGGTAATTAGTCACTGTTCATCTTCCAATTGGAGAAACTGGTTTTAAGTTGAATATAGTAAAGAGTTTATGAAAAAAGATCCAGAGTTTCTGATTCCAAATCTTCTTTAAAATTGGTTATTCGCTGGAGAAAGCTAAATCTCATGTTGTATTTTGTATGCCACAAAACTTCGTATATCACATGATGCCTCTTTTCTTGTCTTGTTTATTTATTTATTTTTATTTTTTTTGGGAGGGGGGGAGAGAGAGAGAGAGAGAGTGGTCAACTGTCAGACCAAGTGAACAGTTAGGTATTAGGATGCAATCACTATAAAAACCAGAAACAGAGCCACAGAGCTACAATTAACTAGAATTTTCACTGCAAATGAACATGTTGGGTAGGTAGTACTTTGATGCAGCACAAAAGTATAAAAGGAATAAAAAGGGATATGAACTTGAGTTCGTTAATTCGGAAATGAATACCGAAAACAAGAGCCTTCAATAACCTTGTTGATTCAAAAGAATACCAAAGCAATTGGAACAAGTAGATAACTCTCGAAATTGTATTAATCATCAATAACTGGATTGCCCTAAAGGCTTACATCAATTATTTATAATCCATGAAGTCCCACCCCAACTAGGAAACAAACAAGAAAAAGGAAACACTTGCTCGCCAAGCAAAAATATAGGAAAATTAAAAAAATTATCAAAAATGAAAAGATTTGAGTTAAGCTCAAATCTGGAAACTAGAATCGTAAAGAAAATTGTAGGAAAAACCTATCCTAAAATGGATTTGTTAAAACAAAGTACTTAACAAATCAATTATTTTCTAAAATGGCATTTCAATAGAATTTGGACAAAATCCGCCCTAGCTCACAGCAAAGTGGTGGGCGTGGGCGGTGGGCCTTGTCCATTGGGTTGTTTCCAACTAAACATGGGTCTTTCAAAGCCAATCCACCAACGTTGAGCTGCATCTCTACTAGCACTATTTGGCCTTCCGGTGGTCATAGACTTTCATGAATAAAAGGCCGAGTTGCTCAGCATTATACTTTCCTTTCCTATGTCTGTGTGTGTGCTTCTGTGTGTACATGTGTGAGTCCCTGTATGTGTGTGTGTGTGTGTGTGAGAGAGAGCTTCCAATTATATTACTCTGTGATAGGAAAATGAATTTCTATAAAGATTATTGATTTGGCTGTCCTTTTGCCTTGCTAATGGCCTTTCAGTTTGGACTGCCCAATGATCGTGTAAGCTAGCTGGTGGGCATGCAGCATTTTCAAAGAGCATTTTATTAAGAAAATCTTATCGAGCTACGTAATAATTTTTTGTGCTTTGTGTACATTTCATTTTAAAGGTATCAAATTGCAAAGGTTAATCAGTTGGGAGCTCTGTACCATAAAGCAATTCTATCTGATTATCTTTTCACTCAAAAGATGGAATCTAGCAATGGAATAATCTTTATTGATGCGCCGCAGGATAATATACCTGTGTTTCAAACTTTCCCTTTTCCTGCATTGATCTTTTCTCAAGAAAATCTTATTACTAAATGTTCATTCTAATTAAGAAAAGCTAAAGGTTCATTGAACATAGATTTTCTTAGCTTATTAAGATAAGAGATTTACAAGGTAAAAAGACAGCTGTCTTGATTGGTGAATAATAAAGACAAGTTACTCCACAAAATCGAATAGTGGTTTGAAAATTTTAGCCTGTCCTACTTTATCTTAACTTTAACAATTCAACTTTTCTTTTAATTTTGTCTTCCTTCTCATCAGCAACAAAATGAAGCATAAAGGTATTTAAGAAATAAGATGTGACTTGATTCCAGGGGTTTAACTTTAGTGATTCTAAATCTGATAGACTTGTCGATTCTAAATCTGATAGACAGACATGTCCTTTCGATTGGCCAACTAGAGCAAAATATAAGGCAAATAGGTTTTATGAAAGATGACGCAGTAAACAGAGTTTGATTGCATTCTTCTTTTACCTGTTGTAATTGCAAGTCCAAATATACTAGCCATCAGCCTCCACTCTCTTTTCTTTTGCTAGATGGGTTCCTCAGCCTGCAAACTTTGATCTGCAGTTCTAGGTACTAATTATTAGGTCAGTGTAATCAGGACATCTTACAGGATAGGGTTTAAACTTTTTAAGTAGGATCGACAGAATGCAAGCGATACAAAATCCAGAAAAAAAAAGTCCACTAACTAGCAGATGTCCGTTTAGGGAGTTGTGTTCCCTGTTACCATTCCTAAAATATTGATCTGTTCATCTACCCCTTTCAAACCAAAATTGTTCAAGGTTTGGTACTACTCTGTGTTGTCTATAAAGTGTCAAACAAGCAATGTTGGCATTCAGCACAATGAAGCTATTGGCACTCAGATAAGTACTTGGATGTTTTATTTGGATAAAAGCTCCAGAAAACTATGGAAAGACTACTTGGTAAGTATCAAAGAAATTATGGGCATCTATAATCAAGTTAATTGATGATTTTACAATCTAAAGATAGAAAGGCGTTACGCAATCATGAATTTATGTCATTTTGATTGAAGCAATTTATATGGCTAAAATGCCATCAATATTTTATGGCATCAACTGTTGGACAATTGAGAAACTTGTACAAAGAACCGTGGTACGCAAAAAAGGGATGCCAATGTAAATGATGGGCAAACCAGAACAGATAAATTAAGAAAGAGGGGGGAGGGGGGAAGGCGGTAATAAAAACGTAGAAAATCATCTTAGTAAGAAGGATGGTGCAGCTAACCCAAATTATTGAGAGTTCAGGCTTTATTGATCTATATTAAGTAAACAACAACATGGTGCTAATTCAAACAATGAATAATGTAATCAGACAACAAATGCATCATGACCTAATGCATCATGAACAATCGCAGTTGATGTATAGCTATGCGTACAATGCTTGAAAAGAAAAACATGGCCAAGTGCCGTGATAAATCATTCTATCTGCTTCCTAACTTTTTTTTCCCCTGAAACATATCAACAATTTGTGCATTTTATCATCTATTAGACCACAGCTTTTCATGGGGTGGAGAACAAGATAAGCTTTCCTAGCAAAGTTGATTACAAAGCTCATACATAATTATGAGGACGGACACACTAGTTACATACTAAGAGCTTGATTTGTGTTTCATAGTGGTTTTTATTATATCGTTGCCACCAACCATCCAAAGTGAGAGCCGAGAGGAGATTTTATTATTTATATTCTAAACAAGCCCCCTCACATGTGGCTATACTTTCCTCATAAGTGAGCCAAGCACGTTCAAGCATTTCACTTATTAGGAATGCAATGAGATTTCGAATATGTGATCTATTGCCTGCTCTAATATGATATTATATTGTTGACCATCAACTCATCAAAAAACTAAAACTGTTAGAGCGAAGTTCAACTTCGAATCAATATAATTAACAATCTCTATGGATTTCTTTCTTCATTTTCTTTTACTATTATTATCCAATCTAATTTTAAAATTTGAGTTGATTTCTAGTTTGATGAATAAAGCAATCCTAAAAAAAAATCTGACAGTGACGGTTTGACTATGGTGCCATGTAATGAGGAAAAAACACAGTATTTTGTAAGATACCTATTAAAGGCATTGAATGGAGCATTCTTGTAATTGCAAAGTGTGATTCTATTAACATAAGAGGACTCAATTCAGTCGAATTTGTACAGACAGTTTACAAAGCTTGATGCTACATTTATAAAACAGTTAATGGTTGTTGAGAGTAATCGAGAAATGTTGTTTTTTCAAATCCACTTTCCTTAAAAAATTTAAGACCAGCCCATCTTACATTTTCTTTGAAAAGAATGATGGATTACACTTATTTTGAGGCTCTCTTTAAAACCTGAAGAGTTAATTATTGGAAGTATCGATGGCATGGTAATTTTGCATCAGAGGGCATCAAAAAGGTAACTTTTCACATTTTTTCTTAATTGATGGAAAAGGCTGGACTAAAATGAGGATACTTACTCATATGGTGACTTTTGTATTCTCTATAGCATCACAATGTTTACTACAAAGTTGAAGTTTCAAAAGATTAGGACAAAATAGAAATGCTTATAATTTTACTATTGTGGTTGAGAAATACTGAATTTTGAAAAATTAATTACAAACCTTACATTTGATTCGTTTAAGAGCTTTTGTCCAACTGCATGAAACTTGAAGAAATGCCCATGGACACCTATAGGATGGGGGGGAGGGGGGGTCTTTTAAAGAACAATGAAAGGTTTGTGAACCTCATTAAAGATTTCAAAACAGACCTAAACAATGCCTTGTACAAATTAGGTCACTCATGAAGTTTGAAGATAATCTAAGTTGACAGTGTCAACAACCATAAATGGGTATTTCATAGGAATCTGGATTATGTTGTGCCATTAGTTTCAGGTTTCTTAAGCCAGAACTGGATCATACATCTTCCACATCATTGAATGAGGATAGGAAAGAACGTCATGAAGTAGAGAATAGCATCAATTCTTTCTGTTTGGCATCAATTACATATCCTGAAAATTTCAAATCTTCCCCGAGTAAATCTAATATCGAGTATATGTTATCTGACTCAAAATGCGACACATCTCCCATAACAAACTCATGAACTACAGAGCCCAGCTCAATCCAACTAGAACCTCTGTTCTTCCTCACCCATTTCTCCCTAATCATTGCTCTCACTTTTGCAACATCACGCCAACGTCCAGTTGCAGCATAGATATTGGATAATAGAATATAATTACCAGAATTATCTGGTTCAATCTTGAATAACTCAGCGGCTGCAGTTTCAGCCAGATGAATATTGCAATGGACTGCACAAGCAGCAAGTAAAGCACCCCATGCAACTGAAGTGGCTTCTACAGGCATACTGCATACAAGGTCGTGTGCCTCCTCAAGGCAACCAGCACGACCAAGAAGGCCAACCATACATGCATAGTGCTTTTCCGATGGTTGAATGCCAAATTCTTCAGTCATTTGTTTAAAGTACCACTTTCCTTCATGGACAAGGCCAGTGTGATTACAGGCAGCCAAGACACCAAGAAAAGTTACTCCATCAGGTCTTACATTAGCTCTATGCATTTCATTAAACAAAGAAATTGCATCTTGACCCAATCCGTGATTTGCAAAGGCTGCTATCATTGTGCTGTAACAGAGCAAATCTTTACGATAAGCCATTTCAAACACTTGAAAGGCCTTCTCAATGCTTCCACATTTAGAATACATATCTATCAAACTAGTGACCACCCGTAAATTAGAAAAAAGTGAGGGTCCTACATAGTTTTGAATAATGGACTCAGCTGCATCTAAAATCCCTAACTGCGAGCAAGCCGAAATAATTCCTAATATAAAAGTTTCATCTGGTTCTATGCCTTGCTCCTTAAAACGCTCAAACAATTCCAATGCACAATGAGGCTGCCCATTTCTAGCATAACCTCCAATCATAGTAGACCAAGCGATCAAGTTCTTTTCGGGCATTTGATCAAATAAACACCTAGCATTATCGATTTCTCTGGCTTTGATACAACCATCAATCATTATCGCCCATGATGCAACATTTTTATTTGGCATTCTATTGAAGTAGTCTTTTGCAGATTCTATAGCTCCTGCTTTGCAGAAGCCTGAAATCATCTGATTCCAAGTCCCAACATCACGGATTGGCATAGCTTCAAAAGCAGAGCGAGAAGCATCGATATCACCAGCTTCCATATACCCAGAAATCATCACATTCCAAGAGGCCAAATCTTTGAAAGGCATTGCCTCAAAAAGAGCTTGTGCCTCCACCATGTCACCAGCCTTAACATAACCACAAATCAAGCTCGTCCATGAAATGACATTCCTCCCAAACATGCTGTTGAAAAACTCACGAGCAGCATCAACTCTACCGTTATTCCCATAGCCAGATATCATCGAATTCCAAGAAATAACATCCTTCTCATGCATTTCATCGAATACCCGTCTGGCAAAATCAACTTTCCCACACCTCATAAACAAATCAATCATCGCATTTTGCACAAACAAATCATACCCAACGCCAGATTTTAACGCAAACCCGCATAATACCTCCCCATCTTCTAATTTTGTTTGTCGAGCTAAAGCCTTTAGCACCGAACAAATAGTGAATTTCAGAGGTTCAACAGATTCACTCCGCATCCGGGAGAACATAGTGAGAGCCTCGGTGTATTCACGATTTTCAACATACCCATGAATCATTGATGTCCAAAGAAAGGAATTTGGTTGAGGAATTTCATCGAAAAGCTTGTGAGCATACTCAGTGGCGCCGAAACGACAATAAAGTCGAAGGAATTTGTTGAAAATGAGGTCCGAGGAGGCGATTGAGCCGTCGATCAAAAGACGGGAATGAATGGATTTTAAGGATCTAAGAGTTTGACAGCACTGAAGAAGTTGAGAGAGCGTGTGATTCATTTCATGGCGCCAACGAAGAGACTCAAAGATGGAATTAACTGCCTTTTCAAGTTTTTTTTTTTTTTCGAAAAAACTATTCCTTCCGAAAATGTTTTCCGAAATATTTTACCGAATTTTAGGATAAATATTTATATGCTTTGATTAAGGACAAAAAGATTTTATATATTATATTTTTTTAATATATTTTTATAATAAAATCGTTTATTTTGTAGTATTTATTAATTTTATTAATAACATAAAAAATTAAGTTAATTGAATATTTTTAATTACATGATTTGATTGTTTTTATTTATCATTGTTTTTTGTAAAATTATATTACCATTCATTTATATTTCAGCAAATGTGATCTACTCACAAAACTATTAATGTCTAATTAATTTAATTTTTTATTAAAATAATCTACTTAATAAATATTACATAATAAATAGTTTCGATTATAAAAATATATAAAAAAAATATCGAAATAATAAATTAATTGCATCTGAAATAAAAAAATACTGAGAATATTCTGAGAACATTCTCACTGTGGAAAAACACTGAGTGCATTCTCAGTGTTAATAACTATGAGAATATTCTCAGTGTCAACAACTCTGAGAATGTTCTCACTGGTGCGGTTGATGAGGTAGCGAAGGCGATCATCGGTTTGCTGACTCGAACCATGTGCGATATCTCTGACGCTGATTAAAAAAATATGAGAATTTTCATATTTATGAGATATATCATATTTATTAAGTTAATTTTTTTTTGATTAAAAAAATAGTACTTTTTAAATTTTTTCTGATTAGTTTTTTTTTTCATTTTTTATGTTTGAGAAATAATAATAAAAGTATGAGAATTTTCCTTGTTGTCCTATCTTTTTTTTTCCTTGAAAATTCTTTTCAATAATTTAAAAACATTTTTGGGTATTTTTAAAACTCCAAAAAAAATTTGAAAACAATTTAACAAACATTTTTTTGAATTTGTTTCCAAAAAATAAGTATAGAAAACCAAAAATATTAACGGCACAAAAGATACTTGCTTCATTGAAATAAAGAGTTTTAAAATTTTTAGCATTTTTTGACTTTGATATTAATTTTTTCTTATTTTTTAGAATTATGTAACTAAAACGCAGCTTTTTTCCAATATATGAACAAAATTTTAAAAAAAATCTTTACAACAATCTCAAAAAAGTTAAATCAAAGAAGGTTAATTTTTTTTTTATAGGAGATGAAATGGTAATAGAAAAGGAAAGTGTGGGTGTTATTTTCAAGGAGAGAAAAAGCTGATTTCTTGGAAAGAGAAATGAGAGGTGTGAGAACCTGAGTTGTAAATCTTAACCCTTAATTGAAAATTGAGAGTACATTTTAATTCTTTAAAAATTATTTATTTCTAATACATTTTAAAAAATCTGAGCTTTTTTATTATATAAATTTGCTCACATGTGAAAACGGTTTTCGTCCATGTGGTCTTTCACCATTTTGGGTGACTTAAAATTGATATAAACACAGAGAAGATAAAACAATAGAAACTAAAATTATACGCAATGGCAGTAGTTATGTGAGAGAGAGAGAGAGAGAAAGAGAGAGAAATCTTTAAAAGTCATCACCTTTATGACGAAGATTAGGATTTTCTACCAAATACATGATCTGCAACTGCATCCATACATTTTGTGCAGTTTTGATGGATAACATGCTTAAGCGAATCTCTTTGGAGAGTGTAATGAGAATCCATCCTCGCACGAGATCGTTTGATCTTTTCCAAGATTTGTAATTGTCATGAAAAATAAACTCTGAAGGGTATGGGTACTCCACAAATGAGCCAGAAGTGCTGCTTGAGGAAACCATTGATGGAAGGAAGGAATGAAGGAATGAAGGAATGAAGGAAGGAAGATAGCTAATTTTAGTGTCTGTTTAATGCAATATGTAGATGATTGATGATCAATTTTAATACCATTCCATCGTACTATTTTTGTTTGATTCTTTTTACTTTTGTTTTTTATTAGTTTGCTTAAAAGTCTAGCTTAAATGATGCTTTTCATACCGTTTTGTCTATTCTTTGAAACTTTGCTTATGATCATCATATTGGTATGACCCACTTTAGAGTATTCTATTGATTCATTCATATCAATTTTACAATTCGGTAATATCTCATAGATTTCATTATGTTGGATTAAAGTGACTTAAGTATGTGTCCTTTTAATTTCTTTTTTCCTTTGTCTAAGCCCATGTTTGGGATATTTAAAAAAATTGATTTTTAGAAAGTTCAATTTTTTTATATAAAAAAATAAATTGCTTGGGTTAATTTTTTATAATAGCTTTTTTGCTTTTTATTAAAATATTTAGTATGCCCTTATTTATTGCTTTTAATTTGTAATATTTGGAATCTTTGCGCGATTTTTTTTAAAAATTTTTGTGAGAAAAGTTAACTTTTTTTTAATTGAGGGTATTATAGTAATTTTTTTTCAAAAAAAGCTTAGTGTACATTTGGATGTGTATAACCTTTTTTCTTGAAAAAAAAGAGAGTTAGTGACCTTTAGATAAACCAAATGATATAACTTAAAAGTTAGCATTTTTGTTTTAAAAAAAACCCCAGCTTTTTTGATTGCCCAAATAGGTCCTAATTCCCTCATGAAAAGTGAAGCACACAGCAGCAGTATGATTCTAATTGTCCATTGAAAGAGTGAAGTATAATAAATTACAAAGCAAAAGATGAAAAGAGAGAAGAGGATAGTAAAGCACAATAAATTACAAAGCAAAAGAAGAAAAGAAAAAGAGGAGAGAGAATTGAAGGAAACTGATAAAGAAAACAAGTTTTAACCTGGTATCTCATTTTTGTTTCTTGAAAATCTTTCATTTTTAAAATTCGTTTGGGTAATCAATATTAGCTTACCTTGTCATTATTTGATAATTATTTGTATTTGTAGAAAATATTTATAATGCCCCGACTTCGTAACCAAAAAAAGCCCAAAAATTCACATAGAAAAACCCCAAAAATAAAAACGTTTTACCAAAAGTAATCTATAATTCGAAGTGTAAAGTACACAAAAAAAAATTTAGAACCTTAGAGAAACACTCCTTTAGAAAATAGGTCTCAAAATAAAAAGGTACAAAAATCGCCTAATCAGGCAGACCGCTCGATCGGTCTCTCAGATGTTGCATAATTTTTTCTTGCAGACTGAGAAACAAAGAGGTGCATGAGATCACTCGATAGACCGCTCGAGCGGTCCGTCGAGCGATCCAACCCTGAACAACTCTTTCACTTTTGTTCCAAAAAACTTGATCTTCCACTTCCACGTGCTTGAAAAGATAAGTTTTTATGCTACCAATTCTATAAGTACAAGAGTAAAAATGGTAGAGAAAACATCTTAAAACCTTCTTAAACCATAAAAAATCATCTGTTCGCCATACATCCCGTGAAACGATAGCACCGTCCTTTCAAGCATGCAATATATGAGTGCGTGGCCTTAAGGTCGTCTTGTTTTTTTGGTGAACGATTTGGTTCTGGTTCCGGTTTCAATTCTAAATAATTAGGAATCAAACCAATCTGTCACTTATTAATAATATTTATATTATGTATTATATATAAATAAAAAATTTAGAAATACTATTTATTTATTTTACTTCTTTCTTTATTTCCTCTTTTTTATTTTTTTATTTTTTCGCATAACATTGTAATATTATATAATTCATAACTATTGGTAATAGATAAAAAAGTAATAAAATATAATTCATAATTTATAAAACTAAAAATCTCTATGTGTAAGAATATGAAACAAGTGAAAAAAGAATATAAAATAAAATAATATAAATAAAAAAAATAAAGATTTATCATAAAAAATAAAACAAAAAAATGTATAATTTTTTAAAGATAAAATAAGCAATAAACACTTACTCTTAAAATTGCAGTTTCAAACTGAAACCGAACCGTTATTTATCGCTTCAGTTCCATGATACATACGGTTCGATTCCGATTTTTAAACTTTCAGAACCGTTCAGAATAGTTTGGTTCTTAGTTTAGCTCAAAATCGAACCAAATCAGACCATAAACACCTCTAATCTTGATAAACTAATTGAAGATTCTCTAATAAAGTGAAAATTTTATCAAACCCCGTTTGTATGATTCCTTTCCTGTGGTACATACAAGGTACTTTTGTTTTTAGCTTTAATTGCTTTTATTTGCTTGATTGAGGGTTTTCATACCCTTCAATCTATTCTTTATGACGGTAAAAAAAGTTAAATGGCCAATTATTTGTGCACACCTGGTTGTTGCTTTTTTATTTAATTATAGTATTATTAATTTTCACTTATCACTCTCCTTCTTTTCCCATTTTTCATCTTCTTTTTTTTTTTATTTTTTGGTTTATTTTGAACATCTTTGAAATACTTAAATTAATTTATACTATATTCCGACAAATAAAGTAACTCGTCTAAATTTAAGCCAAAAATCAATCTCTTCTTCATGGAAGAAACATGGAATTTTTTAAAAGAAATATTTTTTAAGATAATTAAAATATAATATTTTAGGACAATTAGTGATATTTTTTAAGAAATATCTCATTTTAACTTTTTATAATTGTTTTCATCAAATGGGCAAATTGCGTCAACGAACTCATGAGAGGTCTCCTCCTAAGTAATTGTCACTAATGTCATTTCAAAAGAACTTCACATGACGTGTCCTGACCACAAGGTTGTCCAAAGAACACTCTTTATTGATGGAGAACTTCATTCCTTTGGATCAATAGTCTTTCGCATTTCTCACAAATCTCTTCATACTCATATTTTGCTTTTAAATTAGAAAAGAAGTGTTGCTATATAAATATATATATATATATATAGAGAGAGAGAGAGAGAGAGAAAAGAGATTTGTTTTTTTTTTTAACAAATACTATCATTTGTAATGACATCTTTCTATTTATATCTTGCATATCAAAAATAAAAAAACAGATTTCCAAAAATCCAAATCAATATGTAAATGGGGTTCTCATCTTTTAATCACATCACAATGGTAAACAAGAATAGATAGCTCCTTCAAATTTATTGTCTTAGATAAACAAATTTTCCTGCATAAAACCTATACCTTTTCAACTTAGAAGAGGAAAGCAGTGACAGTAACCCATTTGGGTCTTCCTCTCTCCATATTTTCTTCTCTCTCTTTGTTAGTTCTTTTTCTCTTTTGCTTTGTGTGAAATTTGCATTTTATTTTATTTTAGTTGTTTTTGTGTTTTTCTTCTTTCATCTTTTGTTTTTCACTACCCTTTTTATTTGGGAGATTGTCATGGCTTTTTTTGTATTTGTGAGTAGGGTTGCATTTTTTAAGTAAAGTTATTCTAGTAATTTTGTTTAAAAAAAAGTTAAGATCTTTAGAATGTATATTGGTCTTTTTTCTTAGATTAAGAGATGAAAATTTTTTTTTAAACCAACCAGTGCAGTTTAAAAGCCATTTTTTTTTGCAAAAAATTAGCTTAAAAACTATCCCAAATAGGCCCTTAGTAAAATTAGAACGAAGCCTCTATTTTATCTCCACCATTAATGATCAGTGCTTGTCTCATCGTCTTCTTTTTAATTTTCTTTCAATTAAAAAGATTTACATTCTATATTTTTCTATTGCATCTCTCTCATTAACACCTGCCTTCTCATCTTCTTCTTCTTCATAGAGCTGCTATATACTTTTTCTTCACCGTTTGATATAAAGCATTCACCACCATTATCAAGCAATATATTTCGCACTTCGGTGCGTACAAAACCGTTAATAGGCTTCGTTGTGTCTCAATTATCAATAGTTATTTTTTTTTTTTTGACTGAAACACAAATCTAATTTGTAAAATAAAATTTGAAAATTTACCAATTTTTTTTTGAAAGGCAAAGAAGAAATTTTATAATCAGAAAGGATGCAAAGCATCAAAAGGTTCGAGATCCTATACAAGATGTAGTAGGCATCCTGATACCACAATAGAAGCCACAGGATTGGTAAGCTGCCAAACGCACAGGCTCAAAAGAAAACCAAAGCCATAATGTGAAAAAACAACTCCTTGAACATTGAGCCACATGCAGCCAAACCTTTTATTCTTGCTGAGTGCTTCCAGCCTGTTAGAATATTAGATTTAGATTAATTAGAATATTAGATTGATTAGATTGATTCTGATTTGATTCTATTATATCTCTCTTATTGTTTATCCCTATTCACCTATAAATAGGCCATATATTGTACAGGGGTCATCTTGGCATTTTTTTCTATTTTGAACAAAAATTATTTTTTTGTTAGCCTCAATCAAGGGAATCAAAAAAATATAATAATAATTTGTCAAAATTAGTCTTTCTATCTTTTTCTACCTATAGGCGACGTTTGATATATACGTGCAAGTACTGTAATGGAATTTAAATCAAATAAAAAAATTGTATCATGAGTTTTTATATTTAGTTATGTTCTAAAATAAATAAATGCTTTTATATATATTGTGATATTTTTTATTCAACATTGATTAAAATAAATTTAAAATAAATTATAAAATAAAAATTATAAAATTATTCTTACAGTTAAATAGAAAGTGAAGATAGTTCCATAATTTATAACTAATAATAATAAAGAATGGTTCCATAGTTTATATTAACTTATATTACAAATGAGAATAAATGATATTCAAACACTTGTCTTACGTAACATTTGTCATGCATATTCCTCCATTTATATCTTATCTCTCTCTCTCTCTCTCTCTCTCTCTCTCTCTCTCTCTCTCTTTAAATTTTAATTTTTTCTCTCATTTTACTTTAAATTCAACTTTTTTTTATACTCGATCAAAAATATATTTTTAATATATATGCATATGTAGTTCGAAAAGTATAATTAACCTTGTAATTTTTTAGTGATATTGAGAGTTTACAGTGTGATTATTAAAAGATCTCTATTATATTACCCTTAATATTAAACCAATTTATTTATTATTTAAAATTAATTTTATAATTAAATTATATTTAAAGTGTTTTTAAACATACGCAAATTATTTCTAATAATAATAACTAATGGTGGAAGTATTACTAATTCAATCTCTTAAAACAAACATAAAAGGATTAATTTCAAATTAACAACTGATACTACAAAGTACAAATTTTATAGTATTTGCAACGGCCGCATGGCCCACGCAAGAAGTGATTTTTTCCCACGCAAAAAGTGATTTTTTTCTAATAGTGTCTATAGTGAAAATTTCTTGTGACAAATATAAAATTGTCACTAAAAGTTAGTGTTTTGTGACAAAAATAAAAGTTGTCACTAAAAAAACTTAAGTTATGACTTTCTGTTATATTTTTTTGTTTGTCGCAAAAATTTCGTCATTCAATGTGTGACAAGAAAATAAATTTGGCGTCAAAATAGTCCAGGACAATACTTTTACTAACAACATAAAAGTTGCGAGAAAAAGTGGTTATTAGTGATGATATCTTTAAATTATTAATAATCTCATTGGGCTAACCTTTTGTAACAATGCAAATTATTGTTATCATTTTGTAATAATTTTTAATTTTTTCATTAATTTTGTCGCCAAATGTGTAGAGAAAACAAAATTTGTGGTCAAAAGAGTTTTAGTGACAATTAAGAAGTTGTGACTAAATAGTAGTTACTAGTGATGACATTTTTGACTTATTACTAAATCTCATTGAACCAATTTTTTATTTTTTTTGGGACAATGCAAATTGTTATTACCAAATGTATCTCTGTGTTTTTGCGAGTTTTTTGTTTCACTTATATTTCATCGGTAAATGTATGGAGGAAAAACTAATTCGCCACAAAAAAATATTTTACTGATAACAATTTTAGCGATAAATGAAAAGTCACAACTAAAAAGTGAATGTTAGTGACGAATGTTTGACTTATTACTAAATATTATTAGACTAGCTTTTGTGACAATGTATTTTTTAAGATTACTCGAGTTATTTTTGAGAATAACGCTTTGTTTGCTTTAGTAAAATGTATTTAGGTAAATTACATTAATTTTTCTTGCGATTAATTAAAAATACTGACAGCTTTCTTTATATATTTTCCTTCCATTTTGTTCTTTTGTAATTGGTTAATTCCTCCGCAAATTCTTCATCCAGAAAAATGAGATGTTTACATATATCTTTTCCGTTTAATATTTATTTTTGGAATTGAAAATATATTCCAGTATGGATTTGCAAAGGGATATATAGTATGCAAAAGTATGATATAATATTTTGATATCTCAAAATCTAATCATAATAAAATGCACTACAGAAAATACGACTTTTAGCAGTGGTCATAAGCGTTGCTAAAAATTTTACAAACCGCTGCTAAATGTTTCCAAGGTTTTTACCAGCGATTTGTAAAGTGTCACCAGAAGCGTTGGGAGTACCCGTCGGTGTAGAGATACAGAGACGCTTTTGGCAAACGCAATAGCCTGTTTTATACTTAGCAGTCACATTAGCAACGGTTTATAATGCTGGTAAAACATATAAATCAACGCTTTTTAAACAATGTATAGCGACGATTTTGAACCGCTGCTATTTTTCTCGATAAATTAAAAACGTTGCTGTAACTTCAGATTTAGTAGCACTTCTAACCGCCAGCAAAAATTATTTAATAGTTCTAGAATTTTACTTTTAGTAACACTTTTGAGCGTTACTAAAATCTATTCATAGTTAATTTACCTCCTTGGTAGCTTAAATTTAAAACAAAATTAATATTATTATTACAAATATGCCATAATTTTCATTGTTCATCAACAATATCTACTAAAATTCTTTCTATAAAATAATATAATAACTCAAAACTTTGAATGAGAAGAAATTTTTATTTTCCTAAATCACAAGAAAAATTACAATAAATACGAGGTTTCTTGTGCTATCATAAATCACAATAAATACAAGTATTCCATAATAATAAACTTGACACAACAAAAAAAATATAAAATGAGATTTCTTAAAGTTTAAAGCACAAGAAAATTATGACATTATGCCATCCTCCTCATGGAAGCCTCCACAAACTAGCTTTCAAATTAAGAAAATGAAGTCATTATTGGGCACTTTTAAATTATCCTATTACCTGCAATACAAATAACAATAATTTAAAATAAATTTTATTTGTAATTTTTATAAAATACAATAAAATTTTCCAGGCAACATGCAATAGTTATCTCTATGTGGCCTTGCTAATTTAATCCCTCGCTACAGAATCATTGTGTTTTATTGGCAAATGAATCTGTATAATCCTTGTTAACAAAAAATTGATAATTGATAATTGATAATTGAAAATTTGTGCAACGTATTTAGCAAAAACCAATGATGAAGCTAAATTACAACCGAACATGAAAGCTTAATATAAATACAAAGATTCAATTGAATTTTTTCATTAACTTATTTTTCATGACTATACTTTCAACCCAAATTATAAGCAGCAAACAAATAAAATCCTATATCTTTACATGATTTACTACACTTTCTAGCCAATTGTAAGTAGTAGAGAAGTGTATATTCTCAAATTAAAAAAATAATAATAATAAAGTTCATAAATAGAATGTACCTCGATCAAAAAGTTTTATTACATGATTCGCATAAGATGATTTGTCGCGTGTTTGTAGAGAAGTTTCATCAAAGACGCGCTAGTCCGATAAAAAACTTATGTTACGCAAAACACAACTCATATGAATAAATAAAATTACTATTTATAAACTTTAACAACATCAAAGTAAGCCATTTCCCACTTTGAGAAAGATATAAGCGAAGTCTCATCAATTGTGAGTAGGCAAAGCTATAAATTGTACAGAAACAAGTCGTTTTCATTGAGAATTCTATAGTATTTACATTTGAATCGATAAAAATAATTTGAACATAGAAAATTTAAATGATATATATGAACATAGAAATTATGGAGGAGAGAGAAAACCAGCTGGAAGAGACTTTGGGGTTGGCAAGGCTGTGCCTTAATTGGTGAAGGCAGTCCGTCTCACAATATTTTATTATTTTAACTGTCATTTTAATACGCTTGTTTAGTAAAATATTTTAATAAAAAAATTTAAATTCGTCAAATATAATATTAATGATCATGTGACCAAAATATGTGGTAAAATTAACCATTATTAGTAGCTCTGTTCTTTCTCAAGTTAAATTTGTCCGCTCTGCTTATTATATGCAACTCATACGTCTATATATGTACGTCCACATGATTAGGGCCGGCTATGGGGCAAACTAGACAAAATCATTGCTCATGGTTTTAAATTTTTTTTTTTTGTTAAATTTTAGGACTCCATTTATATTTAAATTCAATATAAATATATTTAATATTTTTTATATTAATAATCTTAAATAGATTATAAGTGATAGTTATTATTTACATGTCTTTGGTTCTAAGTTTAAGTCCTTTTACTTGCTTTTAGTTTAAATTTTTTTAAGTTGCAATAATTTCAATATTATTCTAGATCACCGAAAATTTTACATAAATTTTAAATTAATTCAAATGTTTAAAATGCTAAATAATATGAATAAATATAAAAATTAAAAGTTACGATCAAAATATACTTAAGTATAGTTTTCTAATCCCAAAATATTAATTCTATTTTTACCAATTGTAGCTAAACACAAAAAATTGAATAAGAAAAATACTTTAATGTTAAAAAATTGTAATATATAAGTTAAAAATTTGATGTATAAATGGTACTATATTGAATTCAATTTTTTTTGTAAATTAAATTTTATTGAAACATGATTATAAATATATTTTGTCCACTTAAACTTTTATAATTAATTTCTAAATTTATTTTAAAATTTATTAAAACTCCCCATCACAAATTCATTTTGGGACTCAAAATCCTCAAGGCGAGCCTCCACCTGATAAGTTCTTCTCAAGTTCTCATAAAAAAAGGACTTATACATGTAAGAGGATTTAATTTTATATATATTTATAACACTTCTTAAATCTATAACCAAGCGGTATCGGATGCATCCTTACAATTTTCCCCCACTAAGGCCCACATATTCTTGTGTGGCACTCATTCTACATTTTCAATAAGTGTAAATTTTAATATTATTTATAATGATTCGAATAGTCTGACACATGCAATGCACGTGATCATACAAAGTGACAAGTAGTGCATATGATTTTGTTTTTCTCAAATTCTCATTTTAAAAAAAATTATACCTTTATTTTTGGATCAAAAAAGGCTTTATACTAAGATGGTTCAAAAGTATAATATTTTATAAATTCATTGTTTGGTGAGATGAGTCC
Organism: Heliamphora pulchella; assembly: GCA_032270985.1. Taxonomy (NCBI): domain Eukaryota; kingdom Viridiplantae; phylum Streptophyta; class Magnoliopsida; order Ericales; family Sarraceniaceae; genus Heliamphora; species Heliamphora pulchella. Next base: position 1,956 of record JAULJZ010188159.1, on the reverse strand, counting down.
TCACGAAATAAAGAGCAAGAAATCTTTGGACCTTGTTTGTTAAGAGGTATTAGAAATGGTTAGGAGACAAGGGTGGCCCACCAAAAGAAATTTATCTCCTTGGTATTATGAGTTTTACGTTTGTATTGCGAGATTCGAACTAATAGTTCGATGAATAAGGGATTGATAATCACTCATTCATAGGATTAGCAATACTAAGCCCCTTGATATTATTAGTACTAGATTTCGGATTATTTTTCCTCTTGTCTAGCGGTCAAAAATAATTTCACAACTCTTATCCCATTTTCTTTATTCTACTTTAATCAAACACGAACTAAATTTTTCACTATATGTATAATTTCATTCATAATTTATTGGTATACGAAAAAAATATGTGAAACTCTCAGTATTACTAATTTCTCATAATATTCAATGCAATCATATTCAAAATAACAAGCAATCTCTTAATTACTTTTTATCAATAAATATCAAGCTCTGATTTAAAGACACATAGTGTCTTAAGGACATATGAATGCCAGATTTTAAAATACAAAGATTATTGTCCTATGTTAAGGACCAAAATCTTTTGTATCAATGTATTATTAATTGTTTGACTATTAGCCCGGCTAAATTTTGAAAATCTTGTTTTTTGTTTTTGTTTTTTTGATTTTTTTTTTGAATCGTCTCAGTGAGGTGAATGCAAAAAGTAAAAAAATTTTAATAAAAAAAAAAATCAACCAAAGACTTAAATAAACAATATAAAATTTGACTTATTTTCATCTTTTTAATTTTTTTAATATTTTAATCAAAAAATTTATTTTCTGGCCTCGTCTCGTTAAGAGAAGTCAAAAAATATAATAATTTAATTAAATAATAAAAAAAGACTTATACCTGTAAAAGGATTTAATTTTATATATATTTATAGCACTTCTTAAATCTATTACCAAGCGGTATCGGGTGCATCCTTACAATTTACCCCAACTTAGGTTCACATATTCTTGTGTGGCACCCGTTCTACATTTTCAATTAGTGTAAGTTCTGATACTATTTATAATGATTCAAATAGTCTGACACACGCATTACATGCAATCATACAAAGTGACAAATAGTGCATATGATTTTGTTTTTCTTAAATTCTCTTTTTTTTAAATTGTATACCTTTTTTTGGATAAAAAAAGATTTTATATTATGATTGTTCAAAATTCTATGCCTATAATATTTTACATATTCATCGTTTGGTGAGATGAGTCCTCACAAAATAAAGAGCAAAGAATCTTTAGGTCTTGTTTGTTAAGAGGTATTAGGGAAGGTTGAATTGAATTATGGGATAAAAGTAGCCTATTAAAAAAAATTTATCCTATTGGTATTGTGAGTCCCACGTTTGTGTTACAGGATTCAAACTAACAATTCAATGAATGAGGGATTATTAATCCCTCATTTATGGGATTAGCAATACCAAGTCCTCTTGGTATTATTAGTATCAGGTTCTGAATTATCTTTCTTTTTTATTTAGTAGTCAAAAATAACTCCATAACTCTTATTCTATTTTTTAATTATTCTACTTTAACTAAATATGAACTAAATTTTTCACTATATATATAATTTTATCCATAATCTATTGGTATATAAAAAAATATGTAAAATTCTTGATATTATTAATTTTTTATATTTAATTTAATTATATCCAAAATAACAAATAAGCTTGTAATTACTTTTTAGCAATAAATATTAAGCTATGATTTAAAGACGCAGTGTCTTAAAGACATGAATAAAATACAAAGAATATTGTACTATGTTAAGGATATGAATCTTTTGTGCCAATGTAGTATTAATTGTTTGACTATTACCCTGGGCTAAATCTTAGGAATCTTGTTTATTTTTTATTTTAAATTTTTTTGATTTATTTTTAATTTTTTTAAATTGTCTCAATGAAATAAGCATAAAAAGTAAAAATTTTTAATCAAAAAATAAAAAAAA
>JAULJZ010188149.1:0-21373 GCA_032270985.1 Heliamphora pulchella | reverse complement strand
GCGAGAGACAGAGAGTGGGGACAGGGGACAGGGGAAAGGGTATTTTTGTCAATTAAAAATTTTTATTAACGCCATTCAAAAGTAATTAACGGCAATAGGTATCGATGTAATTTATCCAAAAATGTGAGTTTGATTATATTTGACCGAAACTTTAGGGGATGTCAGTGTAATTTACCCAAATTTTAAATAAAAAGTGACTAATAAATTATGATTTAACATTTTCCGACGCAAAGAGTGCGTTGTAGAAAGTTTTTATTTTTACCGGCACCTTATTTGTCCCAAAAAATAAAAATTATGAAGGCAAAAAATCTTCTCCTGGTGGAGGAAATATTTGGATGACACCATATTTTTTCTAACGATTTCTTACATTAACACAAATGAAGCTTTGATTTTAATTATATTTACGCTTTGTTTTATTTTATATTAACTTTTAGTGACAAAAATAATTTTCATCGCCCATGTAGAAAGGATGGCGCCAAACTATGATGTTTCCCGCTAATTTTTATTGAGGTCATTAGCGATGAAAATATAATGTCACTGAAAACTGTAGTACAATTTGCAACAAAAAGTAATTCTCTCTGAAAGTCCTATATTTAGCGTCGAAACAAGATCATTAGCGACTAACAAATGGCGACACTGGAAAATGTAATACAATTTGCGACGAAAATGTAATTTTCTCTCCAAACATCTTCTATTTAGCGACAAAATTTAAATTTCATCGCCTTTTGATTACCTTTACCAACAAAATTTATTTTCATCGCCGAATTTCGTCGCTAAATATCCTTAATCTTGACGTGGATATCTATACTAATATAATAAGGCAATACCCGAGTTTGGTGAAACCTTTTTTCTATACCCAAAATACCCTGAAACTGATTTTTTAATTTCAATTTTTATACACTTATTCTTTATTTGATAAAAGGGTAAAATGGTAAAACACTAAACTCCAACCCCACATTGTACCACTTTCAAACTCCTTTCCCGACATTCTCTCTCTCTCTCTCTCAGTTCTATTTCACTGTAAGAAAAAAAAGAAAAAAAAATAGGCATACACTCATGTTCTCTCTCACTCTAGTACTGACCCAGTCAATTATTTTTAAGAAGCATCAAGCACCCACTTTCAACGTGGGGTTAGTTGGATATATTCTTTATAGATATATGCATTACTATGCATTGTAACGAAGGAACAAAGAGAGCACAAAAGAAAAAAAAACAAACAAACAAAAGTTGGAGAGCATTCTTGAGGGAAAGAAGAAGCAGTTTTCAGCAGTAAAAAAAAGGGTGAGGAGAAGTTAAAAGGAGAAAACAGTTTGCATAGAAGAATAAAAAGTAAGCATTCGAAGGAAGTAGAAATCATGAAGACAGTGAGCATTTGGGTTATGCCTCTCTCTCTCTCTCTCTCTCTCTCTCTCTTATTTTATCTAATTTTTTAAAATTTTTTAAAAATTAAAATTTTTTATTTCGTTACACATGTATCACATGGGTCCAACCGCTAGTGTAGTATAGATATATACGTATGTATCTCACACACACACACACACACACACACACACACACACACACATATATATATATATATATAATTGAATAACATTTGTAAAAAAAAAAAGCAAGAGGAAGATAGAAGTCCGTTGTGGTTCTTGGAGAGAGAGGAAGACGAAACCTGCGGTGGTGGAAATTTTACTCTCGGTAAGTATTTAATTTTTTTTCTCAATTATTTTCTGTTATTTTTTTTCTCAAAACTTTTATGAAAATTTATTAATAGGTATTCTTATACTAAATATTATTATTTGTGTTCAGGTGTTTGTAAGAATAGTTAATTTTTATTTGAAATGAACTCAATTGTCTATTACGCTGTTTTCATTACTTGGTTTGTTTGATCACTCCATTTAATTTTACTTATTGCTTTAATTTGACTAGAAATTGTAATTATTTTTAGAAATTAGTTAGCTTTATAGCTTTTACTTATGTGGTGAAATTTGTACATAGATGCTGAATTTAAGTGTTTAGTTGTTGAAATCCAATGTTGAATTAAGTGTTAGAAAAAAATCACTTGCTAGAAATTTAATTTTAAGTGCTAAAACTTACTCTTTAAATATTCAAATTGGCTAGGTGTTGAGTTTTGTCAATATAGTAGAAATGAGCATTGGGTAGAATTATTTTGTTAAAATAGCACAGAAGAAAAAGGTTAAGATCAAATTGGCATTGAACTTGATTTAGTATGCATTTTTATGAATAAGTGTTTATGTATGTATTAATGAATGGTAAGTCAGATTCAGAGACAATGTGCATGCTCCAACTCCACATAAAGAATAGGTTTTTGGTGGACTTTCGGTATTAAGATGGGTGTATTTTCTCATCTTATAAGAAAATTAAGTTATATGTTGTGCAATGTTTTATTTAAAGTTGTCCTGTGATTTAATTTTGGATTCAAATTTGAATACTTTTGCAATTTATGATAATTGTGAATTTATTGTAATATATCTATTATATCATCAACTGAGATATTTTTATGAAACATGAATGGAATGTAATTGAATAATGATACTCATTTCATAAATATATTCATTAGTCTATATCATGGCATAACATGTAGAGTTTGGCATGAGGTGCCCAGAAAAGGTAAATGAGAATTTGGCCCGAGGTGCCAATATAGTTAATATGGGCCTGCGGTGCTGATATCGTTATAAGATTATAAACGTATGATTTTTGGCCAAAAGAGTTTATGCCCGCTAAAATTGCGAATAAACTGGGAGCCTAGGTGCTCGAAACCCAAGATACTATCGTGAGATACATCATTTCATGCATAACATAGAGTATATATGCTTCATACAAATTATTTATGAGACGAAACTATAAGTTAATGTGATGATTTTTTATTTATTAAGAATATTTATTCTCAATTTTATCTTATTCTTCTTTATCTTGAGATTGTATATTCACTTAGCAAGTTGATCGTTTACACCCCCATAGTCTTTCTTTTCAGGGTTACAAATGATTCAATAGCTCACCGACAAGTCTTGATGCCTATTATGGTTTTTATTTTATTTTTTTACTTTTAGAGTTATGTGAGTAAACTCTGTATAGTTTGAGACGGTTGAGTACATATAAATTTGTGAATTATAGTGTTATGTGTATATAGATATATTAACCGGGATGGGGTGTGACATAATTAATTTAGGCAAATTATCAAAATTATCATGTTATAATTTACCATACCAAGCATTCAAAGATTTAAGCATATAAGGAAAAAATGTAGTAGTTTTATTGATAGATAAAATTACAATGAGTTATTTGGAGTTGGGTATTGCTTTTAGAAATGTTTTGGAGTTTGGTCTCATTCATAAGTTTACATTTTCATTAGGTTCTATTTTAAAAATCTTTTGTTTTTTGGGTCTATTATACCCTCAATTGTATTTTTCATTAGACGTCAATTATTTCCATATAACTAAATGAGAGAGTTTGAACATCATTCCATTATGAGCCAATATTAGAATCCATTTTATATGATTCTTTGTTCTATTGCGAAAATTTTGGGATTACCATCCTTCAATGTTTCTAGGTTTCCAATTTAAATTTTGTTTTCAATCATTTTGTTGCTCCTTGATGAGAAGAAGTGCATTTCTCATAGACTATGAACAATTGAAGAACTTGATGTTGGCATCAATTGAAGAACTTGACGAATTTAAGTAACGATTTTCGGAATTCTGTGAGGTTTTCTATATTTACTACTGAATCGGAGTTCAATCACGCTACAGTTGTTTGTCACTATCGTTTGAATGTTTTGCACATGTTCTCATTTCATGGCGTGGTGCACCAACCACTTAATGAGAGAGAGAGAGAGAGAGAGACTGTTTTGAAAATGTTTGAAAAGGAAATGAAAAATGAGCGTTGGGTGAAATCAGTTCGGGTCATCACAGTTTGGGCGGGATGTCAATCCTCACTATTAATTCAAAATATGTAGGGGATATTTTTACAACAGCCAAAAAAATACACCCCCATTTTATTATATAGATGTTTGTTCCGCCTACATTATGTTATATGTTGAGGTGTATTAAATTTTACAAATTAAATTTATGCAACAAAAAATAATTAAATTTTCTTATATATTTACTCATGATGAAAGAAACATTTTTTTAATGTATAATATAATAGGAGGTTGTTTTTCTTAATTAAAAATAATATCTTCATTTTTAGTGGGATTTTGATGTTATGTTCAAATCTCAATTTTGGAATAAAAGAAGCTTGGAGACATTTTATTCAACAAAATAAATTTATCCAACAAAAAATAGTTAAATTTTCCTATATATTTACTCATGATAAAATAAACAGTTTTTCTATGTATAGTAGGAGGCTGTTATTCTTAATTAAAAATAATATCTTCTTTTTTGGTGGGATTTTAATGTAATGTTCAAATCCCAGCTTGAAAAAAATAGAGATTTGAGACACATTTTATGCAACAAATTAAATTTATGCAACAAAAAATAGTTGAATTTTCTTATATATTTACTCATGATAAAATAAATAGTTTTTCTATATATGTATAATAGGAGGTCGTTTTTCTTAATTAAAAATAATATCTTTTTTGTGGGATTTGATGTTATGTTAAGTTTTGAGACACAATTTATGCAACAAATTAAATTTATACAACAAAAAATAGTATAATTTTCAAATATCTTTACTCTTATTATACATTAAACAGTTTTTTTAACTAATAATAGGAGGTTATTTTTTTTAATAAAACATATTTTTTTATAATACCAAATTTGTGATCTATAGTGATACAAATTTATAACTCATAAGGCAGATAAGTTACTAATTTGAACCCAAAAACTTTAATATCGTTTTGTAATCCATTAAACAATTTAAAGAAATGAAGATTAAAAAAAAAACTTATCAAAGTTAACACAACACTCTTCACTAAAAACTGATTATCGTTTTGTAAGTCCATTTAACAATTTAAAGAAATAAAGATTTTAAAAAATTATCAAAATTAACACAATAGGATTACAATTTAACATAACACTCTTCACCAAAAATTGAATATCGTTTTCTAATCCATTTAACAATTTAAAGAAATGAAAATTTAATAAAAGAGAGTTATAGAAGTTAACGCAACAAGATTACATTAATCTAAAGAAACGAAGATTTAAAAAAAAAATTATGAAAGTTAACACAACAGGAGGGAGAAAGAGGACTTACCTTTAGTCCAAATTGGTGAAGTATTTAAAGCAACCTCGGGATAGTACTGTCGCTACAAGTAGAACTGCTTAGGCTGTGTATAATAAATAGAATTCATTGTAAAAAGTGAAGAAACTGGATATATATATATATATATAGAGAGAGAGAGAGAGAGAGAGAGAGAGAGAGAGAGGAAACTGCCGAGAGAAGGAGATAGGGGAGGATTTGAAGTTTGACAGTTGGAGGATGTGGGTTTGCATGTGTCATGTTTACCATTTTAGACTTTTGTTAAATAAAGTGTATTAAAATTGGAATTAAAAAATTAGTTTCGGGGTATTTTGGGTATTTCAAAATGTGATAAAAGACTTCACCAAACTGAGGTGTTGCTGATCGGTACACAAAAGTGTCGATCCTATTCTGCAAAATGCACTATGTTAAGCCTCGCTTTTGTACTTAATAATTTGTTTTGTAGTGTTTTTGTTAACAACATCAATAGGAGTGGCTTAACAGAGAAAATGGTGCAAAATGGGACAAAAAAGAGACAAGTGACAAAAGGAAAATTTTTGCAAAGTTTCGTTCGGACGGATCCAATCCGCGTTCGGACGAAAGTGGTCCAGAAAGTTTTGTGTCCGGACGGATTTTGTCAACGTTCAAACGGAGAAGTTACTGTGAAGAAAACGTCCTGACGAGTGTTTGAATAAAACTAGTCCAAAAAGAAAATCGTCCGGACGAAATTCACCAATGTCCGAACGAAACCTCAAACCGTCCGGACGAAATTCACCAATGTCCGGACGAAACCTCAAACCGTCCGGACGAAATGAGTAGCGTCCGGACGGGCCGCGCAGTCAGTGTTTTATTTGAAGTCTGCAACTTTGGACGGGATGATCAACTATAAATAGACCATCTGGGTTCCTCAGATGGTTATCTCTGATTTAAGAAGATGAATGATCAAGGGAAGCAAAGGAGGCCAATCTGGAAGGCTCAGGACATGTCAATAAGTCAAAGACGAGGACTTGAGGCTCACATCTTCTTTAACTTTTCATGCTTTCTAGTCGCAACATGAGCGGCTAAGCTTTCTCTGTTCTTAAGGGATGATGAATCCTTAGTTCAGTATTTTTAGGAGTAGTTCGAACTCGTTTGTTTATTCTTTATTTTAGATTCAATTCGTTGTGTGATTTGAGACGTTGACTTTTGATCAACAAGTTTTAATTTAAATATCTAATCCGTTTTTATTTTCTGTGATTGTAAAAGCAAGATTATATAATTGTTATATCTACGTCTCGATATTCAAGCGTGAGATACTTAATACTTTGTTATGATGGATCGTGCTCCGGACGAACCATGCCATAAGCATAGATAAAGTATGTCAGGCTTAGATTCAAGCTTATCTTTTTGAAAATCCCCTTCAGTCTTGTAGTCGTGATATGATTGAATTGAATCAATTAAAAATAAACTAGAGTTTAAATGAAACTAGAAGTATTGGCTAGAGAGGATTCTAACCATTAATAATCTCTTTCTCACTTGAACTCTTAATTCAGATTTTTTTAGTTATATCATTTAAATTAGAATTTTAATCCAAATCAAACTCTTTTTTTCTCAAAAAAATCATTAATTAAATATTTTAATAAATAAATTATAATCGCATTAAATCTCTGAGAACGATATACGAATTTTAGCCACTATCCTACGGGTTAGTTGTTAAATAAAGTTTTAAAATAAATATTTTTGGTACAGTACGACATGAACCAGTTGTCTTATTATATTAGTATAGATGACCAATTTGAATCCCAAACTGTTCTGGTTCAAAATAGAGCATATAATTTGCAAATCCAATTAAATGCTGAAACATTATCAGGAACATAATATGACACATAATGTGAACATTCTCAAACGGACAATATGTGAACATTCTAATACGACAATATCATTTCATATTGTTCTGTGAAGTTTGGGAAAGTAGCAATCCTACACAACAAACTAGGAGTGCTTATAGTACTTACTGCTCTCTTGTTAGTGCTTATAGTAAAGCTGGTCTCTTAAAAAAGGTGGATTCAATTATGATGCAAGTAGAGTATTCTGATGTAGTTCTTGACACTCCATTTTTCAACTGCATCATCAGTGCCTATGGTCGAATATTATTCAAGCCGGGAGATTGAAGTACAACTGCACAAGCTAAGAGTACAAGCAGCTAATATAGAATTCGCCACGACAAAAATACAATCTGGCGCATGACCGCTCGAGCGAACCCCAGACAGAATTAATTCGATTGAAACTCTAATTGCCTAATTTTGAGGCCTATATAAAAGACCATAGGCCAGCCACGAAAACTAACTTCTGCAATTCAATAATCAGAGATTCTAAGGCAGATTAGAAGTTCCTTTCGAGTTTTAAAATTTCTGAGATTATTCGTGTTCAACTTATAAGGCGTTCTAAGTTTACCGACGGAAGATTCTGCCGGTGTTAAAGTATTGAGGATTCAATACGCGTGAAGCTTCGAGGACTAGTTGTTGAGGTGATCAAGTGGGAACGGTGCACGTGGATTCGGTAAGATAAGCTAAAGGCGTTTGGATTAAGGATTCGATCAAAGTATGTAAGTGGGTATCTTATAACTGTTCAATTGGTTAGTACTTCATTTACCTAGACTTGGTAGTCCCGTTGTTTTTTACCCAAGTTGGGTTTTTCACGTAAAAAAATCTTGTGTGTTGAGTTTGGATGTTTGATTCTTTACTTCTCGCATTTCACGATATAGATTAATTAAAAATGTAAAAAAAATATTTTTTTAATTGGTTTGATTAAAAAATACAAAATAATTTTTTCAGTCGGGCTGGTGAAATGAAAAAGATGGGCTAATTATTTTTGACAATGAAAGAGAGAAATTGTAAGCCAGATAATATCACCTTAGCTACCATGATCCAAGCCTACAACGCCCAAGGCTTTATTGAGGCTGCTGAAGGTTTGGAGAATAAGATGATTAATGATAAGGGCTATATAGGTATCCTTCATTTTTTCCTACTTGACAAAATTTTTATAATGGTAGTTATTGAAGCATACATCTCTATCAAACCTCATTAACTTTGTTTCTTTATTAGGAAGACATGATTGCTTTTTTTTTTTATCCTTCATATGATCAGCAGAGCACTGTAGTATTCTGAGTAATGAAGAAGATACTTTAGTTCTAAATCTGAAAGGATTCTCCCTTAAATTTCTTGCAGGAATCAAGTTAATTGGATGCTAACATGAGGAAGGGCAACATGAAGAAAATGAGAAGTCTGGCCCAAGCTTTGTGACTTTAACCTTATCCCAAATGTATCGGTCCCAAATATGATAACAATATCCCAAAGTACCATTAGCAAATTTGCAGTGATAATTATCCATCACACACCACATATTAGTAGTCGGCAGTATGAGATTCATACTGACAATATGTGAACATTCTAATACGATAATATGTGAACATTCTCATACTGAGCACTCTCAGTTGTAACCCATCATTTGGAGTATTAGTAACCCATCATTTCGAGTTTTGCAACATTGCCAGTGGATAATTATATTATTGAACACAATTGAGATCCCACATGGTCTTGTTTCAAATTACAGCATGGACTCGATGAAGTGTTTCTACCAAAATGTTATTTCAAGGATTAATATTATACACCACATTGTATGACTACTATAAACATTCCAACTAATATTCCAAACCATTACAAAATATAATATCAACTAAGTCAACACTTTTTCTAAAAAGATGATGGAATATTTCGATATCAAATCGTTCACTTTGATCACTTTTCACATCCTTCTTCTGGCATTCCATAGTTTGGTTCCATGATCTAAGGGGATCACTCAAGAACTCATGTATCATTTTAACTCGCAGTTCCTAACAAGACTTTGGCAGGAAAATCTCGATTATGCTCTCGTTAGTAACTTATTGCCTCGTTACGTAGCAGACGATAATCCTGCAATCCAATTTGTCAAAGTAAGCATTATTGACACATTTGTTAGTACCATTTGTATAGTTTCAAAAGGTATTTGTACTTGGTAATAGTTTTTTTCGTACTGTACTTACGAGCCAAATTATTGCTGTGGAGCAACGGTAACTGACACCAATTTATTTGTGAAGTCCTGTGAACCCAACTCCCCATCGCTCTTTGCCTTCACGTAATCGTCAAAATATGATTTCTGTACAAAAATATGTATTGTTAACTAATATACTTGCATCAGTTTGGTAGGTTTTTAGGGAATATTTAACAAACTTACTAGTTTCTCAGCAACTATAAGATGGGGGTCTCGTCCTTTTTGTTTTAATGAGTTGTAGTGATGCCATTCCCCAGTCTCTGTATCTGCTACAAGCAACGTCCAATGATTAGAATTGTATATAGGGAGCAGCATATATCTGCATAATCGAGCCTCTCTCATGTGCTTTAACAATTGCATATTGTTGTTGTTTTAAAATCGAACTATATGCATCAGTGACCTGCGGTTTGTTTTTGTAATATCAATAGAATTGAATGTTAAGAACACATGCTGAAGGTAATACACACTGATGCATCAATAACATATGCATCAATAACATTATCATATTGTTCCGTGGTAGTCCCAAATATGATAACATTATCCCAAATTTAGCAGTCCAAAAAATGATAACATTATCCCAATTTAGTAGTAAAAATTAGACATGTATTATCAGTCCGAAATATGAGGACAATATCATTTTGTTCTGTGGCAACTTTATCATTTGCATAATGTTCGGTGATGTTTGGGAAAGTAGCCATCCCACACAACAAATTAGCAGTGACAAATTTAGTAATCCCAAATATGATAACATTATCATGTTGTTCGGTGGTAGTCCCAAATATGATAACCTTATCCCACATGTAGTAGTCCCAAATATGACAACATTATCCCAAAGCAGCAGTAGCAAATTAGCATTGATAAGTAGCCATCCCATATATTAGCAATCCCCAATATGAGAACATTTTCATAATGTTCTATGTGAACATTACCAGAATTTCATAACTTAAACATGTAGCATCTTTTTTAAAATATGTTTACTACTTACATTACTTGACATGTCGAACTCCATGATTAAAGCTCTGATATCTTCAGCAAATACCGAGTATGAATCGTCTTCCACCGACCACACACATGGACTGCATAACATAAAATATTGTTAGACAACAGAGTTAGTTTGACAAATAAAATTTGTAATAAACCATGATTGCTTACCCACAGTTTTCAGTATTCCAGATGGACTATTTTTTTACGGTCTTCAGGTGTTAGCATGGTGTATACAGGCCACCTTACAGGAGAAGTCAATGGTATCAACTTTTTGTCTGTCTGCTTAGCACATTGCATATCTTTGTCAACATCAACTAAAAGTTGCTTATATGTTGCTTTACCACTTTTTATTCCTTTTCTTCCAACTATTTTCTCTTCATATGTGTACTCTGGCAATTTTTTCTCCTTCCTTGCTTTCCATTTGATTTTGTTTTACCATCGAACTAAGCAAAATCTTCGTATATACTCCTTTATTCAGTGCCATTCCATCATCAGAAGGTGTACATGTTGCCCGCAAGGCCGCTTGCGTTATTTCATGGACCACCATCTCCTCGATCTGAGAGTGTAGTTCAGTTACTTATGCATTCAAATTCTCAACAGTTAATGTGAGGGACTGTAACACATCTCTTACGACAAGAGTTTTTTTTCAATTCAACGATTTGCATATCCTCGTCCTCATCAATCCGCGTATCAGCCATCTTTTTTGCACCTTTTCTCATCTTAAAAATCTCATCAAGGAGCTCGTTGATAGTGAATGTTTTTCTCTGGTTTTCGTCGCGCAGTTTGGTGATTTCTTTGTCCAGTTTTGAATGACCTCTTTATCAAATGCATGTAAATCTGATAGAATCTGAATGCTACTAACGACAACTCATTTTTCCTAAATAAAGTCTGTTTCATTATCTATAGTAAGCAAATTACATAGCTTATCTTGGTATTTTTCCGTCATCCTCATTAATTGCACCAGTTTCTTCATTAACCGAGTGGTGGCCATGATCTACATTTATGCTGAAAGGATCTTCCACATTCTCCCACATTTCAAGTACCCCATCCACCATTTGAATTGGTTGCTCAACCTTATAGGACCGGCATCGAAAAAGCTCTATTACTGATGTTTAGCCTTGTTCATCACATACATCTACGTTTGACAGTTTGCAACTCCCCTCCTTTCCCTTCAATTCTTTCTTACTCGTTGTCTTCAACTTCCTTCGCCTTTTTTGCTTCGAACCAGATTCGTCCTGGATCCCTTTTTCAGCGCTGATTTCTGTCATTACTGATTTACGAACTTTGCGAAATACTCTCCTCTCGCGGTCTGTTTCTTTAAGATATTCTATCGAAATATGTTTGACAAAAAAATAAGGAGGTCAAACTTTATATAACAATGTCAACATTTACTAACAATCAGATTACAAATGAGAATGTTTTCATTTGTATAACAATGATGGTAACATTCAGTACAAAACAGACTAATGAATGGAAAGTGGAATTTTCGATTTCTCATTTTCATTTCGCATCATATCAACACAAAAGTGGGCTGCATTTCTTAAAAAATGTGAAATTGTTGGAATATTGAGCCATTGGTACAATTTTGGAACAACACCAGGTGAATTTATATGAAGATGAAATGGTGTTGACTTGTTCGAAAAGATGAATTTGTATAAAGTTATTGAGTTTTTTTTTGGAAAGAGACTGCAAATGTATTCACCTGTTCACTTGGAATTGTCAGAATATTCAAATCTCTCACACCTATTTCCATTTGGGGTAGATCCTACTTTATACATCTTGGGAATTCCTCTGGAAACAAAGGGGCACTAGAGTTGTGCGCTCGCACAACCAATACTATATGTAACAAAGAAAACATAAGAATGTGAGAGTATGTGGAACTAATATTAGAATAATTTTGTGAAAATTTATTTGTAAAGTATGCAAAACACATTACCAATAGTGTCATAACACACCCCGTCACTTTGTGGGGAGTGCGGTAGTTTTTTTTTGGATGATATCAACGTGTTATGAATTGCTCCTACCCAGTTATAATTCTGCGCTGCACCGAGATCCTTCATGTAGCTGAGATATGTTTGTCCGATAGAGGTGCCTAATGTTGAGAAGAATAATATCATACAAGTATACATGCAAATGAATCGTGCAATATCGTCAACATCCTCTCATTGTTTGCCTAATATCAGATTTTCAACCAAATCCTTAATTATTGGGCCAGTTATCCTTCCTCCTCCCACAACCCTCATTTCAATTAAAGTTGTTTGTCTGCACCCGTACGACAAGTTCATGTGCTCATTTTCACATTCTATCCCAAAAATCAGCTTGATATCTCTTGATGATAGTGCCACTTGCTTTCCTCCAACTTCAAAACAATTATGGACTGGATTGAATGACCTTATTATCTTCACAACGATGGCATCATGTTTTCTGCACTTTACGTAGGACAACTTTTTATTGTACAACGCATTAAACAGGAACCAAAGTGGTGTTATCAACAAGGCTGTTTTATGTTCTTTCTGTAAGTTAAGTTTCCCAACTAACTTTATATTCCCACCCATGTTTGACCTAAAAGGTGTGTAGCACTTGGTGGAAATATTGCGAGCAGCTGTCAACATGTTTGACCTAAATGCTACAAAATCGAAACAAAGCAAAACTCGAGGAAAGATTGCATGTGCCCACAACTTCCAAAATGAGAATGGTTCCTTAATATAGAATTATGGACTTCATGACTTTTTCATTCTAAATCCACACAAACATAATAATATACCACAACTTTAGATTGTTAGAATAAAAAATTTAAAACTCTATTTTTTAGAAATAAAATAATGTTAAATTTAAGAAAGTTAAAATAATATAGTACAAAAATAATATAAAGTATGAAAAATATGTTGCTTGTGAGATTATGATGATGCATGTTTGATATTGTTCTAAAACTGATATTTCTCCTAACATGATGGTTCAAAAGGAGTGAATCAGCTCCAAGGTACAATTCAATAGCTCACAAGTATTCATCGTCCAGTGTTCACGTCCACAAGAAGAATATGAACGAGCCACGAACCTAATTGCCCATAAATAACAGTATAGTGAAAAAGCTCTCATTAGAAATTACACTATCTCTTTCATCTTTAAAATACAATTGTATTTTTCTTCTCTCAAGATGAGCCTTTATATAGAGTCTTGAAAAATCTCTCATTAAATTACCATCATTAACATATTTAATTTGTAACGGAATAATATTAAACATAATTTATTTATATGGCTGTTATGGTATTGAATATAAATAATATAATTATTTTATAACGGACAAACATAAATTGGCTACTAATTATTGCATATTAAACTTTGTAATGGATAATATAATAAAGATAGGAATAATTTTTGTATTAAAACTCTATTTAAATAATAATAATATTTTTAATATTTTATTTTTTTTAAAATTCTCCAATAGTATATTCATGGTTATATCATGTATATTCATTTTTATAATAAATATATTATCATTTTGTCACACACTAACGGCACATACCCCTCTCAATTTTTGAATAGAAATATAATTATTTTTCTATTAGCAAAACATATTCTCATTTTCTGCCACTAAAAACCCACGCAACAACACAATATTCTCAAACAGAGAAGTATACGAATTATCCATTGTCATATCAATATATTGATGTACAATTATCATAATATATTCTCATATTTTCATTGTTTATTAGAAAAATTCTCATTTTGCGTAGCATAATTATCTATATAATAAGTTACAATAGTTGATGTGACATGCATCTATTGATCCAATAGTTTCTAATTTTTTTAAACAATTCAACGGTGAGATGAAGTTTATTAGAACTTTTGTCTTTTTGATCGATTATTATTTAATTCAAGTATAACTACTAATTAGGAATTGATAATTGTATATTTTTAATTGATTTGTTATTATTTAATTCGAGTATATTTGAACTATCTATTGATATGCCACTACTATTTTTTTTAAACATTTTTGTCCCTTATAACTTCAGTCGTCATTGCAAGCTACTGAATGATTTTAAAAGAATAGTAATAGTGCCTTTAGGCACGGATTATACCTAGTCATTTCACATAACAACAAATCTGATTATCAATAAGAAAAATAATAATTCATTAACCTATTCTTATTTTGTAGTTCCCCGGGACATTGTTCTCATTTCATCAACTAAGGATTTCATATTCAAATGCAATTCTTTTTTATTTTCTACAATAAAATTACCATTTCAAATAACAACACTATTATTTTCGGTAACAAACATTCTCATTCGTATATAAACCAAATGGATGAACTCAAAAAAATAGAAATTTCTAATGGTTACACTTTAATTTTTCAACCACAAAAAATCATTCATTATCATGCAACAAGTCCATAACGATTACTTATGAAAACCCTAAAAAATATATGAAATACAAATGATTAATTTATATAATAAACTGACCTTCAATAAGCAAGAATGTCCATTTTCTATATTGGTTTTACTCCATTTCTTCTAAAATGAAACAACAATCATCGACTATTGTGTAATGTAGATGGCTATCTTTGTTTGAATATTACATTTAAAGTGAAAAATACAGAGCGCACTTCTGTTGAATCTTGCATTTAAAGTAGAAAAATACATAGAACTATCTTCGGTTGATGACGTTATACCATATTAAACCATTAATCATGGAATATAATTATCATAAATTCGAAATACAATGAGATTCATAACAGTGCACGAGATATTTAGCCAAATCATTATAAGTGGATATATAGTATCCATATCTATACTGTATACGCATATGTATATATGTATTCAATTTTTATAATAACATACGAGAGTATAAATGTCCAAAAAAGTATTATACATTTTAAAAACATTTAATGGGACAATAATTTACTATATGAGATTTATTCCAAAACAAGTCACCAAAATAGGACCATAAAGTAATTAACTCTTGATTTGATTTATTTTTAAACTAATTTGTTTTAAATTATTGGTTAGTTTAACATTTTAGTTGATAATATTTATGACAAAGGTGTGTATTTAAACAATTAAATATGTTAGATTAAACTAATTTTTATTTAATTGAATAATTTTAAAAACTAAAACTAAAAGTTTGAAAAAATACCAACCAAACATATTTTAAGGATTTTTCTAAAACCTATTTGGAAAAAAAATTATTTTCTTTCACAAAACAAAAACAAATATAAAATATTTTTTTTCTTTTTTATAAAAAAGTCTTTAACTTTTTAAATGCCCATGGCTAAGCCTCGTTTGGCAACCTAGCTTTGAGTCAGATCTTTTACTTAAAATCGTTTTAAGTTAAATAAACAAAAAATTTGTTTAGTGGGTGACTTTAAGTTAGAAGACAATAAATCAAAAGGCAATAACAAAAACATTTGGCTTAAAGTTGTTTTAAGACAAAATTTTTAAGCCAAAAAAAACTGTTATACTTTTTCCAAATTTATTCTTACATAATTTTATATTTAATATGAATCTTATTTGATAAATTTTGACGAATAAATTTTAAAAATATAATTTTTATAAAAGTTGAATGTATATAATGAAACTATGATATATTTACAAAATATGTAAAATTATATTATGTAAAAAAATTAAAAAAAGTTAAAAGGCTAAACGCGTTTGGATTTCCAAACAAATTATTATTTTTAGTTTACATTAAGCTAAAAGATAAAAAATTGAAATTAAGCCATTTGCCAAACTAAACCTATCTCGTAACACTGAGAACATCAAACCCCGTCTTAATCCCCACTCGTTAATCTAAAATCACATCCCCCAATCCATGGAGCCGGAACTGGTGATAGCTTCATCGCCGACCGACGCCGGCATAGGTTGCTGGGACCTGCATTCAGGCGCAGAGCACCTCCGGTACCGGTCGTGCGCCTCCCCTCCTCACGGCCTTGTATGCGTCGGCGGCCGCTTTATCGCCTCCTCTCAGCTCCGCGAACCCTCTTCCTCGTCCGGCTCCGTCCTCTACTGGTCTTGGAACAAGGTCACTATTTCCATACATATTGCGTATAGACATCTATGTAGTTGTTATTTATATATAGGAATCCGTGGCAGTAAAATTTCTACGCATATAATTGTGTCCTTTGAAGCTAAGCTGTTTGATAAAATGCTTCTTTGAATGGAAATACCAATCGACGTGTAATTCTTGTAATTATGCTGGAGTGCGACCCATACCCATTACATTTTTATTGGTTTTCTTCGTGCAGCCTCAGGCGGAAGTTAAGAATTTCCCGGCAGAACCAATTAATCCCCTCGTTTCTAATAGTGATGGGACTTATTTGGTTGGAGGAGGTGTTTCTGGTGATTTATATTTGTGGGAGGTGAATGCTTATTTTGTTAATATGTTTCATATAAGGTCTTTTTAAAAATTAGCAATTGGGATTGGAAATAGTTATAATTTTAGATGAAACCGTGTTGGCTGGAGGTGGACTTTTTGTGGTTTACATTGACGATAGATTTTTGCATATGTATAGGTTGCGACTGGTAGGCTGCTTAAGAAGTGGCATGCTCATTATAGAACAGTTACTTGCTTGGCGTTCTCTGATGATCAGTCCCTACTGGTTTCTGGGGCGGAGGACGGATCAGTTAGAGTCTGGTCTCTTCTCATGTACTTACTTATACCGTTTCTTGTACTTTTATTACTTATTATTTGATGATGACCATTACTGAGTAGCAATGGCATGCTGATTAGGATATTTGATGATATGAGGAGGGAGCAAGCGAGACACATCTACGAGTATAGCTTCTCCGAGCACACTTTACGGGTGACTGATGTTGCCGCAGGTTATGGAGGATGTAATGCAATTGTAGTGTCCGCTTCTGAGGATAGGACATGCAAGGTGTGTCGTGTTACCGAATGTTTATGATGATTCAATATAAATAACCTAGACCCGTGGCTGCCTCTAACATACATCATCTTAGGTTTGGAGCTTGTCGAAGGGGAAGCTATTGAGGAATATCGTATTCCCATCAATAATTGATGCAATTGCATTGGAACCCGGTGAGCATGTTTTCTATGCTGGAGGTAGAGATGGAAAGATATACATTGCTGCACTGAATGCTCAAGGCACCTCCAGCAACGGTTATGGAATGCATATCATTGGTTCATTAGCTGATCACAGGTTTGTAGACCCTTCTTTTATTATGAATGTTGCAAGTTTATGGAGTCTTTTGACATTTAGATCACCTACTTTATCTTGATATTATGGCTTTTCATTGCTAGACTCTTCTTTCCTTTTCACCATCTTTTTATATATATTTTTGTTGCCATCAATTTTCCTCTCTCTCTCTCTCTTTCTCTCTCTCTCTGCGTACTTTGTTCTATTCTTTATCTCGTCTTTTGATCTCATTATTCTATTTTCTCTACTTTTTTGTTCCTCTTTACTTCTATTCTCAACAGTGTGGGGGATGGCTACCTAAATGGGTGATTGAAAGGGATTGGTGTAAGCTCAAATGGGTTGTAGGGGATATTAACGTGTTTACATAGAATAGATGATATCATTTCTTTATTTTGAATCACGGCATAACAATTTGAATCTAAGCGAGAACTCAAGTGGTTCTTTTTCCATTGTGTGGGTCTTCAGATTGGAAACACGATACATAATGTATGTAAGTCTTTTTTATGCTCTAACTTTTACCTATGTTTCCCTATCAAGTTTTCAACCTAGTGAGGTTTTTCTATTTATTTATTTTTTGATGATTTTTTAAATTTCTTTTACGAGCAAAGTATTTTTTGAATTCATGATCTGTTTGTTTCATGGGCTAGAACACGCCTCTTATTTCAAACATAAAGGATGTGTCTCTAAGAACATCCTTTAAAATTCTTAATTGTTGTGGCAAGGGTCTTGATGAACATTGAATGCTTTTGAGGTGGGGTTGAGATTGACTGGTGTCCTAACAAATCAAGCAAATTTTGTGCTTTGCAAAATATATTGTGAAATAAGTTCAAAACTTCAAGTGATTGTTTTCAAAACTTAACTTTATAACAATTATTCCATCCCCATTGAGTTGGGCACATGATGTTGTTGAAGGTGATAGGTCGAATCTCTTGGGGTGGCTTACATATCCACTGAGGGAATCAGGTCATAAGTAGTTCATGGTACAGTCAGCTCATATTTTCAATTTTTTCTTTTTCAATTATCTTTTTTTTTTCAATCTTTAGGAATTTGTAAAGCATATACATTCCATTTTAAACACAATGTGATAAGCAAAATTTTATTAAAGATAGATAAAAAACTCGATAACAGTGAACAACTGCAAATAGTAAAGACACAAAGACTCGGGCATGCAATGGAGAAAACTAGATTTAATTGACACCAGCTAACTACGAAATTAGGACATTTATTGAAATTGACTGGATTGAAATGAAACTAGAAATCATGACTAGATGACTACTCAAACTTCTTATCCACACGGTTGTTTGCCACAAACTCGAATACCTTGTTGTGATTGTCCCTCAGACACATACGCTCTCCAATGACTTCATCATCTTGTGATCTCTCTAGACCCACTAAACCCATGCTTATTTAAAAAACAAACTTAAAAAAGGCTGTCGAGCTCGTCAATTGAATCACAATGATATTTTAGTTTGCTCTTCTCCATCAAGGCTAAATCCTAATTATTCTTGATGTCCTAGATCCCCTCCCAATGAGCATATGAAAGTTTGCACGGGGATCTCAATATGATACTTGAGATAGAGAGAAGTGATGATGTAGATGCTAGGATCAAAAGGGGACTTAAATCCTTGACATGGTTGATTTGAGTATGATTGGGTAAGCGTTGGTAACCGTATTGGGTATAGGGTCAGCATTTGGTGAGGTATTACCTTATTATTTATTAGGTCTTAGATCTCATGACGTAGTCTTACACATTCGTCGGTAGTGTGAGCATTCCCCTTGTGAAAGACAGAGTATTGGACAGGGTTGTGTTTGGTTGTCAGGGATTTAGTGGTGTTCGCGGATCCAAAAGCTTGAGAACGCCCCTCTCAATAAGACGATCAAGAATAGTGGAAAGCAAGACATCAAGGGTAGTGAAGTTTCTTTTCAGAGATCTTTGCTGAGTGGATTGGTTAAATTGTGTGTTTAGAAGATTCAGTTCGGCAGTTTGATTGTTATTGTTGGCTTGATTAGTGTTATTAGTGCAGAGTTTGCTAGCTTACTATTAGGTAAAAAATTGAATTTAATTACCTAACATAATTTGACTCACGTCAAATGAGCTTTTATTATGTAGGTCGGATCCATTGAAGATAGAATGCCTCTTAATTACTTCCCTAATTTGAAGGGAACACCAATTGATTCCAACTATTTTTTTTTATTACAAGACCTATTTTGATCAAGGCAAAAAGGGTGATTTAGATTTGTTTATTTTAGGGGTTGGACCTAGGTAACCTAAACAACCTAGGCTGTCTACATACTTATAATTTAGGATCAAGCCAAATATAGTTCACATGGTGAAGATAAATTTATTTTAATTGTAGTTTTAGGATTTGGTGTATATAAAACTCATTTGATTTTTGAATTTGATTTAATTTGATTTATAATGGGTAGATGACCCATTATCTTAGACTTTAAAATTAATTTAACATTTAATTTGGGTGAACATTTGGGTTCACAAATTTTATGACTACACCTTTTAAAATGGGTTGCCTACGTATTCGAGTCAAAATTAACCCTGAACTAGAATTAAGTCAAACATAGTTCAATATATAGTTTATTTATTTATTTAAATTTTGGTGAACTTTAGGTGTTCACTTAATAATTTAAGAATTTAGAAGTTATGACATAACTGTAAAAAAAGTACATCCCAGTCAGGTTGGCACCTATTCCCTTACCAATCATATGTCAAATCTAAATTCTATTTTTATTTTAGTTTTGTGATTGTACCCATTTGAATGGGTTGCCTACGCATCCAAGTCGAAATTGGCTCTGGATTGGAATCATATGCCAAATCTTTATTTATTTATTATTTTAAACTTTTGAATTTATTGAATATAAAACTCATTTAATTTTTGAATGCATCACATTTGGGTGGGTCATAAGGCGTTGTGACTGCACTTGAGTAGGAATCACAAAGTACTGTGACCCCATCAATTTTGGTGGATTTACATTTGAAGTTTATTTACATGATAATTTAAGTTTCATTTAATTTGTGATCGGTTTTATTTAAATAGGTTGACTACATATTTGAACTAGGCATAAGGCCGGGTTAGAATAAAGTCAACCAATTAAAGTTAATTTGCAATTTTAATTTATTTAAGTGAAAATTTGAGTTTCAGTTGATTTGTGATTATATTCATCTAAATAGGTTGACTACATATTTGAACCGGGTGCAAGGCCGAGTTAGAATCAAGTCAACTAATTTAAATGAATTCACTTTTTAATTACTTTTAAGTGACAATTTGAGTTTCACTTAATTTGTGATTGTACCTATTTAAATAGGTTGTCTACGCAGTCGCATCTAAATAGAGCCAAAGGTCAGATTAGAATCAAATCAACTGTAGTTCTAAAATATATAATTTGAATTTAATTTTAATTAAATTGTTAATATGATTTTAAATGTCACGTTGACAATTATATTTAGGGTATATTACACTTACACCCCCTCTATTTAAGGGTTATGTCACTGTTACCCCATCTATTCTCTGAAATATCACTGCACCCCCTTACTTTTTAATTTTTATAACACATTGGTCCAAAAGTTAATTTTCCGTTAACTTTTGAACGAAAAAATAGTATTTTCACACTTATACCCATTGATTTTTTTGTTTTCACACTTACACCCCCTATTTTCTTTATTTTTTGTTTTTTTTAATTACAAAATTTTATTTAAAAAATTTTAATTAAAAAATAAAAAATTACTAAATACAAAAATATGTAAAATAAAAACATAAAATTTAATTTATTAATTTATTTTTATTTTTGATAAAAAAATATTAATTTTTGTAGTGAAATATTTTAACATTAGCTCAAACGAGTATAATAAAATGTTCTATCTGGGATATTTTATTTTTATTTTTATTTTTAATAAAAAATAAATTATTATATTTTTAAAACTCATTTAATTTATTTTTTTTTCTTGCCTTTTATTATGATGAATCAAAA
>JAULJZ010188129.1:0-21374 GCA_032270985.1 Heliamphora pulchella | reverse complement strand
AAATATTAGTTTAATTAGAACTTTTTGTTCCTCAAAATAAATATGACAAAAAAGTACACATGCATTGATATCTATATATATATATATATATATATAGAGAGAGAGAGAGAGAGAGAGAAAACTTACATATTGAAATGGCTTTTCTTCTAGTCTTCTAAGATGGCAACCAAAACCAAAACTCCCTAAGAGATTGTTTTAACCTAGTTTTTACATATAAGCATAGCTTTGATGGATAAATGAGGAATTTCAAACTTTATTAGAACCCAAAAAGGGGATTACGAAATAACTAACTAATTACTTGGATTAATCAAAAGATTGATTGTGAAATTGTGATATTGATGATTTTTAGAATGAGGACAAAATCAACAAAACTGCCCAGGATTATAGATATTTCTCCACACGTGTCAGGTTGAACATCACAACGTTCGTGTTTTACGAGGAACCATTAAGCACTGTTTGGGATAGCTTTTTAAATGCTTTTTTGTTTTTTTTTTGTTTTTGAATTTTTTTTATTTAATTTTTTTACTTTTTAATAAAAAAAAATTTTTTAAAGTATAATCATTTTCAATAAAATTAAAAAAAAAGTTTACTACAAACGAAAAAAGGTTTATTTTCATCTTATCTGATTTTTTTTAATATTTTGTCAATTTTTTTACTTTTTAAGTTTCTCGTAATGATAAATTTTTTAAAAGTATCTCAATTTGTGTTAACGCAAAAAAATTTCAAATTCATATAAAAAAATAATCTCATATGGTGCCTAAGTGGGCAGAGAACGCCGAATGCCCAATTAATATTCTAGTTGTTATTATATATTACATCAAGGTATATTTATTGATTAAGAACATATTAACATGCTAATATAGTGTTTTAGTGTTCTCTACTCATAAAATAATTTCTCTATTTTACCCTCTTTTCTGTTTAGTTTTATGAAGTAAATATGGCACCTTATCTTAACGTCGATAAAGTTAGAGATAGCAGCAAAATAAATATGGATATTTAACTTTATTAATAACTAAAAGTTTTTATTAAATGAAAAAATTAAAATTAAAATAAATAAATTATTTAATGACTTAATATTTTAGTTAATAAGACAGGTTGCTTGTTAATTTTATTTTTTGATTTTCAATTTCTTTGTATCAAATAATAATATTATTCCCTAATTAATAATATGTATGAAAATAACTTGTAATATATAAGTAGGGAACTTTTACTAGAATATGATCTGTATTAAATTCCAAAATATTTTTAATTAAAGTATGCACTTTTACATCTTGTTACTTGCAACAGTTTTAATTAAAAAAAAATTCTCTAAAAACTATATTTTATTAATTTTAATTAGTGTTGGTTCTACCTTCATTATCTATATAGATCATTAGATTTGATTTGGTTTTACTTTTGGTTTAAGTTTGCTTTGATTATATGTTTTGTACATTTAAGTTTTTTTTATTTTCTTAATATTGAAAACAATTTATACACATATAGCTAAGGGTGACTTTTAAGATTTATGCATAAATAAGACTTTATATTTTTTAAAATGATTATACAATAATAATAATTTTAATAAATAATTTAATTGATTGACTACTATTGAATAAGTGAGTTATCAAATAAGTGAAGTGATCTATGCTCAGTAGTTTTTTTTTTTTTAATCTTGTTCGATTAAAGGATTATTTTAATAGAAAAAATTGTGTATCCAAATTATTAGTAACTAGACTGTTGTGGAATAAATTTATAGAATAATTCTTTATGTACCGAAATGCAATTGATTGAAAGTAAATAACTGATAAATAAATAGTTCGTTATTTGTTTGACATTAAGCAAGAATGATTAAATTTAGTAATATATAAAATAAATTGCATACCCAAATTATTAATACTTAGACTATTATGGAATTTACCCTATAATTTTTTATGTACCAAAGTGTTTTTGATTGGAAATTTATAAATAAATAATTTATTGCTTGGTTTAACATTATGCTAGTAGAATTAAATTTAAATGTTAAAAGTACCTTTCTTGATATATATATATATATATTTTAAATCGAAGCATATATATATATATACTAACATGGCCCATTCAAAAGTCGATCGAAACCCTATTCCATCCGAAAGACCTACAGCTGTCCATCAGAAGTGTTCATGAGTTTCATCTTCCCCTACTATATTTTTTCTTTTATTACTAAGTAGTTTGCATGTACTAAATTAATTGTTATCGATATATAAATATATTTAATTTTAATTAATTATACATTTTGACAATAAATATTATAACACAAAGTATCATATTATAAAAGTTGAAATTAAAAATATATATAATTATTATTTGCAATTACATGTTAAAATTAAAAATATATAATCATTATTATATGTGTTTTAATGATCATACGAATAACGTCGTGTATATTGTATTGATAACATATATGAGTAGTAAAACCTATTAAACTAATGTAATAATGATCTATAAATTAAAATAATCATACATGGGTTTTTTTTATTGTATTATAAATGAATTAATAAATAAGATTTAATAAAGATATTATTGGAAGTGAAATAAAAGAAAAAAATTGTAAACTTCCTATTAACTGAGAATAAAATTATAATTTCATGTCAAGAGCAATAAATTTATATAGAATAGATAGTAGGGGTAATCATGACTTTTTACATAATTAATAAATAATAATAATATAAATTTAACTTTAAAATAACTACATAACTACCGACTTCTTACATAACCCCCATTTTTTACACAACTTATTTCATAAATTTTAAAGTATTTCTTTATTTCTTATTTCTCAAAATATCTTTTGCATTAACTTTCCGCATAAATTTTTAAAATGTTATTTTCATTTTTTTTAAAAACTACTTTAAATAAATAAATTATTTTAGAATTATTGAACAAGCATTGGGATGACCACAACTCTAAGGCCTTTATTGGCAACTTGGCTTTTTAATTTTTTTAGCTAAAAACGCCAAAAAAATCAAAGTTTTCAATTTGGCAAAAAAATAAAACATAAAAACTAAAAAATTAACATTGTCAAATCAAAACACAAATTTTTAAAATATTCTATTCAAACTCCTACCACTTTTAAAATGCAATAATATGTATTATTCATAACTTATTTACTACTACTACTAACTACATATAATTATTAATATCAAATATATATAAAGAGTAAAATTTTTCACTTTAAACAAAAAATAAAAAAAAATTAACTTTTTATCCAAACAATCAATTTAAAAAAACTAACTTAAAAACTAAGTTACCAAACAAGTTATTTTGAACCCAATTTAATTTTTTAACTAAAAATATAAAAAAACAAAAAAAACTAACATTTAAACTGGTTGTCAAAACGGGGCCTAAGTAGGATATGAAGAAGGATAAAGTTAGTTCATTGGGATATAACTTGACACCAAGATTAAACATCAAAAGTGAAACTATGTAAAAACTATGACCCCCGAGAGAGAGAGAGAGAGAGAGAGAGAGATCTCCAATAGTGCATACAATAATGAACTGGGAAGGAAGCCATCAAATGTCAATTTTGAAACATAGTAACTGAGTTAATCATCCTACATATAGTCTATAAGTTCTACAAGGTTAGATTAAACAGATACCCCTCCTCTTCTTACTAACACCTAGCTGCTCTGAGGAAGTTGTCAAAAGGGCTGGCAGGAGGCAGCCTGAGAGCCAACCAAGGGTCCATCGGTGGCGGCGCTCCCTGATGAACAGCTACAGCTCCACCTCCATTGTGAATCTACGTGAACACGATCTCCCATTAGGAACTCATTAATGTCGAATTAAGGCGAAATACATGCAGTTTTTAATTTGGAAACATGACAATAAAACGATGTGTAGATATTGCATAATCAAAATGTTGGAACAAACAGCACTCACATCTTACTCCCAAGGATGACAATGGGGCGGGCGGAGACTCATATCCCATCCCCTCCCCTCCCCATATCTTATCGGGCCGGGGGTAGGGGCAAGGTGAGGTAAGTTGGGAAAGTGGCAAGGGGGCGGGAGCGGGAGATATTTGTTAACCTTAAGAGAATATGATAATAGTTGAGTAAAAGTGTATATGTATAAGAGAAACAATATGATTATGGTTAAAAAAATATGAAAAATAAAAATCAAAAGTGAAAAATAAAAAATAAGAATAATATTTGTGTATTCTAGTTTTATTATATTCTACACAAATAAACCTTTTATAGATATTTATATAAAAATATATATTTAATAATTATAATCGGGGCAGCGTGGGAAATAACGGGGCGAATCCCACCCGACTTCTCATCAGGGGTGGAAAAACTATGTAAAAAACAGGGCGAGGAGCGGAAGTAGGGCGGGGGGGAAGGGGAAATGTCATCCCTACTTCTAGGGATGTATGTTGACCTCTGGTTAGCTCCTAGTATATATGCATGCTCCTAGCAGTTCCACTCTAGAAAATGCAAAATGGAAAGAACCACCAAGACTACACATAAGAAAAATCCAGTTAAGCTCACCTTATTGATTTCAGCGTGTCCACCCGCAGGAAATGCCGGAAACAGATTTTCAGCTGTTTTAGTGCAGTGAATTTCGTGGGTCAACCAACTCGAGAGCTTCTTTCTTGCACCTATGCCAAGAGCTTCACATTGACTCGCCATGGCGCTATATGGAAGGGGTGAAGTTGAAATAGAGGTTCCAGCCACTTGACCAGCTACCTCAAGCGCCTGAAAATCACCAAACTACCTTTTTAAAGCAGGAAAAGCAGCTAGTTGAGGTTTATACAAGTGTCATTCCAATGACCATGAGATGCATGGCAGCTGGATGGTAAAATATATTTTAAAATAAAAAAGGTTGTGCCCAATGGCCAAGCTCTCGCCACAATACGTGAGATAAGTAAATGTCACGACCCAAACCCGGATGGGCCCACAGGCAATGTGACCTGCCAGTGACTTGCGTCACCCAAGGCCTAACTATACAGTCTATACTAGACTAGTGCTTTAAAAGTTGCCTACTAGATAGGCAACCATACCCCACTTTTGGTGAAAATGCTGAGTACGGTGACTGGAACCTGACATGGTGGCACATAGAAATTCTAATGGTGAGAAGTAACCAAGATGCTAATGAGTGGAGGCCTCAGATTGAATGAGAATGATTTCAAGAATTTGAGAACCAATAGCAATAAGTTGGATGATCTTAAATTATGGAACAACCCTTAAATCAAATTGGTAAGGCCTAACAAACATGGATATGGGCATGAGATACAAATATGACATGATACAATTGCCAATCCAACAATTTCTAAAAAATCAGGACACTACACACCAAAAGAGCACTGGAACAGATGAGTACATTTTTTAAACATACATGAAGATATTGACATTTTTATTCATTTTAACAATACAATAGACCAAAGAAGGGACCAAGTTGTTACAATAAACATACATTTATATTTGTTACAATAAACCGAGTTGAAGAGTAAAGTAGTGATTCAAGGTTAAAGAAGAAGAAAAAGAAGATGAGAGAAAGAAAGAATCTTATTAGAAAAATAATGAGACTTAACTTTACATCTACACTACACCAGTATTTATATAAGAGACACCAAACTAATTACAAAACAATCCTAACACATATAAGTAATTATCTAACACTCTCCCTCAAGCTGAAGCATAGAGATCGAATATGCCCAACTTAGAAAGAAGTCACTGGAAATCAGAAGCAGCTAACGGTTTGGTAAGAATATTACCCAATTGATTTTCTGAGTGAACATAGGGAGTGACAATTTACTTTGTCATCATTAAATCCCGAATAAAGTGACAGTCAACCTCAATATACTTAGTACGCTTATGGAACACATGATTATTAGAAATAAATATGGTTGCTTGATTATCACAAAACATCTCCATGGGACGAGAAAACATGATGCCGAAGTCATGAAAAAGATAACGAACCCACAACATGTTAGGCGCAATATGGGCCATAGCACAGTACTCTACCTTAGCACTGGAACGGGCAACAACATTCTATTTCTTACTACGCCAAGTGACAAGATTACTACCAACGAAGGTACAATACTCAGAGGTGGACCGTCTATCAAAGCTCCTACCAGCCCAATCAGCATTACTAAAACCAATCATAGACAAATGATCAGATGAACGATATAACAATTCACGACCTGTGGCACGTTTTAAGTAACGAAGAATACAACAAACTATATCAAAGTGTGGTTGACGAGAATCATGCATAAACTGGCTAACAACACCAACAGCATATATGATATCAAGACAAGTGATCGTGAGATAAATTAATTTCCCAACAAGCCGCCGAAAACAACCAACGTCTAATAATGGTTCCTCATGTTCAGCATCAAGCTTAACAATAGAATCTAAGATGTATCAACCGGATGAGCACCAAGTAACCCAATCTCAGAGAGAAGATCAAGAGTATACTTACGTTGGGATAAAGAGATCCCTCAAGAGAAACGAGCAACCTCAATCCCAAGAAAGTAACGGAGAACGCCCAAGTCCGTAGTGTGAAAATGATGAGCCAAATGTCGTTTTAAAGTAGCAATACCAGTAGAATCATCACTAGAAATAATGATATAATCAACATAAACAATCTGCACAATAGTATCAGCAGAAGAGTGATGAAAAAATACTAAATGATCAAATGTGAAACGCCAAAAATCATAGACAATGACAACAGAATTGAAGCGATCAAACCAGGCACGAGGAGATTGCTTCAGACCATATAGAGCCTTACGCAAGCAACAAACAAAATGCTCACTGCCAGACACAACATAGCCAATGGGCTGATCTATATAGACCTCTTCTTGAAAATCACCGTGAAGGAAGGCATTCTTAATGTCAAACAAATATAATGACCAAGAACGACTAATAGTAACGGATAAAAGGATCCGAACAGAGTCAAGGCGAGCCACAAGAGAAAATGTTTCCAAGTAATCAACGTCGTAGGTCTAAGTATAGCCCTTAGCCACCAAACACGCCTTGAGACGCTGAACAGAACCATCCGAAAGGTACTTTACTGTATAGACCCAACGACATCCCACCGCTTGCTTCTCAAAGGAAAGAGTGATAAGCTTCCAAGTTTGATTCTTATTAAGGGCATGCATTTCCTCATTCATAGCAAGTTTCCAGCCAGACATGAACACAACCTGTTTATAAGAAGCAGGAATAGACACGGACAATAAAGTAGCAGTACAAGAATGAAGACAAGATGACAAACGATCATACAACACAAAGTGACCAATAGGATATTAGATATATGTACGTTTACCTCGGCGTAAAGCAATCGGTAAGTCATCGAAACTAAGAGCGGAGGAGATCGGAACCTCTACCGGAGAAGATGAAGAATCCAGGCCCTATGAGATGACGGGCCTATCTTGAGATGAGATGACGGGCCTATCTTGAGATTACTAATAAACCTACAAAGGTGGGTTAGAGGAAGAAGATGGTGCCATAGGTAGAGGTAGATGTAGAGGTAGAGGTAGAGAAAGAGTAAGAGTAAGAGAAGGAGAGAGAGACTCCCCCTCACGACTAACAGATGATATCAGAAGAAAGTTGGCTACCAGAGGAAGTGAAGAAGGGAGTGGACTCAAAAGTCACTTCAGCACTCACGAAGTAGTGGCAAGATTCTAGATGATAACACCGATATCCTTTTTAAGTACGAGAGTATCAAAGAAAGACACACTTATGTGCACGAAGGGATAACTTATCAGTACCAGGATCAAGAACATGCACAAAGGCAATACAACCAAAAACACGAGGAGTGAGTGAGAAAGGTGGAGAGTTAAGATATAAAAATAAAAAGGGATACTAGCGATTGAGGACAACGAAAGGCATGCAATTAATCAAATAACAAGTAGTAAGGACAGCATCAGTCCAAAAGTGTTTAGGAACGTGGGCATGAAACAATAAAGTCCAAGCAACATCTAGCAAATGACGGTGCTTGCATTCAGCAACGCCATTTTGTTGTGACGTAAGAGCACAAGTTATCTAATGAATAATACCACGAATGACACAAAAAGAAGTAACAATAGACTGCATATATTCTAATGCATTATCAGATCGAATAACTTTGATGCGCTTGCCAAATTGAGTAAAAATTTCATTGTAGAATGTAGAGAGCATGAGACAATTCAGACCAGTATTTCAACAAAAAAAGCCAAGTCATACGAGAGTAGTCATCAACAAAGATAACAAAATAAGAGTATCCACTAGTACTCGGAGTACGAGAAGGACCCGAGATGTCTGTATGGACCAAATCAAAGGACGCAGACTAACGAGAATGGTTACAACTAGAAAAGGAACTACGGTGATGCTTGCCTAATTGACATGCTTCACACTCGAAATGGGACGCAGGAGGTAAGTTAGGGATGGCCAACTTAAGCTTAACTGGTGAAAGATAGCCTAAGCGAAAGTGTAACTAAAGAGGTGAAATAGTAACATTTATGGCGGATGAAGTATGTGAAAGATATTCAGAGTCAATGTCAAGATAATAGAGCATGTTCTTCTCATACCCTAAAGCAATCATCTTCTTGGTCTCGAGGCCTTAAAAGACACAAGAAGTAAGAGAAAATGTTATTAAACAATGCATAGATTTAGTGAGTTGACTAACCGAAAGCAAGTTAAAAGGTAAATCAGGAATATAAAGACTAAAAGGTAAGGCTAAAGAAGGAGAGGGATAAAGGATACCTTGCCCGTAAACCGATCGAGATGAGCCATTAGCTAAGACTATATGATGCTTAAGAGGAGTCAAATAAGAAAAAAGAGAAAGATTACAAAACATGTGAGAACTCATGCCTAAATCAATTATCTAAGATGGAGAAGTAAGAACCACACATGCAATATTACTCGAATTAGCTAAGATAGTGGTAGAAGGGGGAGGCAGAATCTGACACAAGGTCCGAACAAGCTCGCTAAGCTAAATATGGAGAGTATCAAAAGAAGTCTGTACTGTAGCTATAGTAAACCAAGCATAGGAGAGGATGCCAAATCCAAAGAAAAGAAAACCAACAGTCGCAATCGCGTCACAAATCGGGCAAATGCAAAGTAATCTAACTAGAAAATCAAACGAGCTAAATCCCAACAGTTCACAAGCTAAGATAATGTCGAAAAATATCAAATGAAGCCAATAATTTGCCGAAATCGATAGCAAGAAACAAAGTCACCGAAAACCCCAAATCGAAATCCCAAAACGAACTCTTGAAAACCAAATCTACCAACCAAACGTCAAAATTGAGTACCAAATCGGAAAAAAGACCACAAAAAGAGCAAAATCGAACTCAAATCCAACCAAAACACCAAATCGCAGATCGCCGAAGTCAAAATCTCTGAGCAAAATCCCCAAATCGAATTGAAATTGAACCAAAAAATTGAACTAAAAATCCCAAATCAAACTAAAATCCCTAAATCAAGCATCAAATTCCCAAATAGAGCAGCAAATCCAAAATTGCACAGAAATCCAAATCAAGCATCAAATCCCCAAATCGAGCATCAAATCCAAATCGGATTGAAATTCAAACCAAACAAGCATCAAAATCCCCAAATCAAACTGGAATCCCCAAATCGAGCATCAAATCGAACCAAAATCGAACTGAAAGGTGTAAGCGACCGTCGAAATTCCAAAATCGACTCAAAACCAAGTCGAAATATTGAATCGATCAACCAAATTTGAAGTAGATAACATTCAGCGACCAAAAGACGCACCAAAAACCTAGGCGCTGAAGCAGTTCGAACTCGAATTCTCTCCAAGAGTATTCAAATCAGCAAATCGATGTCTTAGAGGGCCAATAGAGATGATTGCAGCACCCACAGAAGAGATCGTAACAAGAAAAAAAAAGAATTGGAGGCATCAAATCACGATCTGCAAAGAACACTCCACTGGCGCAGAAAATAAGAAAAAAATATTGAAAAAAATATCAAACAATTGAGAAAAAAAAAAAGGAAAAAATCATGGAAGCATAGATCGAGACTTAGTCGATCATCTGGGAAGTTTTTTTTTTTTTATTACAATCACGAATTCAGACAAGAATGAAAAAGAGAAAAAAAAAAAGGAAGGAGGTTGGATCGGAATGCTCTAATACCAAGTTGAAGAGTAAAATAGTGATATAGGGTTAAAAAATTAGAGAAAGAAAAAAAAGAAAGACAAAAAATCTTATTAGAAGAATAATGAGATTTAATTTCATCTCTACACCACACTAGTATTTATATAAAAGACACCAAACTAATTACAAAATAACCCTAACATATATAAGTAATTATCTAATAGACCGTAAGAAAGTATTTTCCACGTTCTATACATTGCAAAAGAGGTATGAATAAGACTATAATATCTATTTCATAAAGTCATATTCATTGACGAATTGAAAGTTTGAATCTTTAGATGTAAGCTTCTATTTAAGAAAAGGTCAAAGCTTATGATGTTCAAACTATAATGCCGTTAAACCGGAACTACCCTTTGCATACAAAAGGAATATTTTTATGTGTTCTCCAATATACGTGCTCAGCACATAATAACTTTTCAATCCATGTACACCCCTTTTCTTCACTTGATTCTACTATCATTTTTACTCTCTTCTCATGAACAAGGTTAGAAAGAATAAGACTGCACGCTCTTGTTGACTAACACACATTCATCTTGTTTTAAATGCATTTGCAAATGTGGATGTAGTTAGTGTTAGTCCTAGAATTAGTTGGTCATCCCGGTTTGACAATAACTCTATTTCAGTTGTAATCCTTGCAGCTGTCAACTTGTCATGAGTCAAGAGTATTTGATTGAGTCAAATAAAATTGGACCATAGGAGTTCTTGCAGAATGAAGATGAAGACCCAGGTACAAGCTGATGAAGCATCATGCTACGCAACAAATGGAGACGAGGATTCAATCAACCAAGGAACCACTCAGAACAGTCAGCTACCCAAAAGTCCACATTTTGTTTCTAAATGATGACAACTTGAGCAGTGGTATGGCTCAAACAGTGGAAAACAGTTCTCTCAATCAATTTGGAGTTTCTAAAACTGGTTGATTCAGATGGAAAGCCTTCCTATTGCTCTCCTAATGTAAATAGGTGACCCAAAAGTAGGTTAGGGATTTTTTGAGAGTTCATACTTACAAGGAGGAAGATGCCTTGATGATAATAGACTCTCTGAAGTTACAAAGCTGAACTCAAGTTCACATTGATATTATTTGGCAGATTCCAAAGATACCTGACATCTCGGATTTGATGTATTGTTTGATCAAGCGCAAGGAACAATGCAAGTAAATTAGGCAAGAACATCTTTAAGTCCTTAGGTTGTAGATTCAACGAGTCTAAGTATTCAACATGAGTCTAAGTTAGTTGTCATGTAACTGTTATTATTACAGTGCTCGATTTGTCCAAAGCTTTGAATTGGTCCCGTGTTTTATACCCATTGGGGATTTTCCATGTTAAAAATGGCATGAGTCACTTTTTTACTTTCCTTGGTTGATATTGCATACAATTCAACTTAGATGGCTGTTTAAAGACCACATCCACAACTGAGAATATCTTCGATTCATGCTCCAATTTTTCAGATCCAAGTGTTCACAGAGTCAGATTACCGATTCCAAAAGCTGCCCAATGCTAATAATGTGAGGCATGGAAGGCGATGCTGGCATCTTGGGAATGAAGCAAGAGAGGTCAGCAACAGAAGATTTGCTTGTCACATCATCCTCAGCCATCGAATTTGTTGGAAAATCCTGCAGCATAAGGGGAAAAAATTATATAAAACAGCTTTGATTTTGCACCACTATAAGGAAAAGTCCTGCAAATACATTGGATGCTAATTATGGTCAGGTGCAGCTAGGTTTGAGATTTATGAACTGATATTCCAATTGCTGATTAATTAGTTAACTCGATAATCAAACCCTGGAAAAGAAGGAATTTCACTGCATCACTAAGACACTAACATTAGAACCTTGATGCGATAAAAATATCTTCATGCAACCCACTAACAGACACATCAAAAGACTAGACAAGAATCATAAAGGAGTGTACCCCATCACAAGAAAGAGTTTCCTTGGAATTTGCAATAGCCTGAATGTCATCCAAATCAAGTACAGGATGTGGACCAAACATAAATGCATCATCAGGTGTGAATGGTTCTGAAAGTTGCTTAACAACGTCATCTGCCTCCAGCTAAACAAGCAGAAAACGGTAACATGGATATGAGCCTAAACAGCCTACCCATTGGTAAAAAAGTGTGCAGAGAGAGAGGTGGGAATAAGGAATTTATGATACAAGAGTAAAAGGTTTGGTTAAACAGTTACAACTTACAAACCACACCTCAGTAATGCTGGATAAACTCTGAACTAAGCTATCCACAAGAATCTTGTCGGTTTCACAAATTTTGTTCCGCAAATGATGTAGTAATGAGGTGGCCTCTTGATTATCAGCTACAGATCCATATTCCCTCACATCTGCCCGAGGTTTTACATATACTTGGAAGTCATCACTGATGCCCACATAGGGATCAACCTGAATTTGTACAAGACATCTTTTGAAAATCAATAAATTCTTTAGTTGTGGGATGTATAATAGAGTAACACAAACTTTTAACTCAAGAAACCCCGATCAAAAGCAAGAAGAAAATCATATCCCCTGCTAACTGAAAGCAATAAACAAAGAGCCAAGAGATGCATGAGAGGAAAACACCTAGTATAATTGACTTGTAGCACATGTTTGAACATGCCTTTGTTTAAAGTCTTTGTAAATGATACAGGGGGATGAGTGGTTCTGAATTTTCCTGTGGCATTAGGTGTAAAGATAACAACTCGTAAACATAAACAAGACTTGTCATGGTATCTAGCTGCATGTTGACACAACAAAAGGACTAAGTTGCCCATAATTTCTGTCCGAGGGGAACTCGGCCCATGACATCAGAATATTTACACAGCATAAAATGGACACAACTAGTTGTCACACCATGCCAAATGTTATCTTATAGACAAAATACACTATAGCACCACAATAGGCCAAAAATGACCTGGACTATTAGAATCTGCTTAAGAAATTACGAGGGTGATACAAAAAAAATTCTGATGAAGTTACTAATGTGCACCTCCCAGTCCCCAAAAATAAATAAAAGGAAATGAAGCACATAAATATAGAAACCAACCATTAACCAACTAAAGAACACGTGGAAATCAGTCCAAATCAATCTCAATTGTTAGTCGTTCTGGTTTCACTGTTTCAGCATACTACTATACTAGCACTGCATTTCACGGATGTAACGGAAAATAAACATCTCACTTCCAAATTTTCGAACTCAACCCCACCAATCAATGTTGGTGGAAGCAAGCAAGTCATGACACTCAGGTTTGTGACAAGTTATGTCTTGAGAAAAATATAACAAGAACAAGATTCATGGCAACTGAAAACTCACATCATACTCAACCAGTGATTTGACTAAATCAATCAAATCAGGAATCTGATATATCTTTGCTGCAAAACTCAGCATTGCTGTTGACAGTATAAGAACTAATCTCTGGTACGCTGGAGGCCACATACCTGCATAATAGGTAGAAACACGTCAATCGTACAACTTCAACATTTTCCCAAGTTTAAAAGGAATGCCTGAAAGATACAGTTTCCCTACCATTGTTAGGGTCCAATGACATACTACGAAGTGACAATGGAAGCTGAAAGAACCGGACCACTATGTTGTTATTGGGGCTCTGCAAAATCATAGATTTGAGAGGCTTCATGTGAGATCAAACCAATACAAACATATAACAAAATGCATAAGATGCACATCTATAGTTAGTAAAAAGATCTTGAAGAAATGAAGCAGAAGCCTATAAAGATCTAAAAATGGACACATTAGCATTAGAATTTAGGTAACTTGGGTGCACAAATAATTTCACGATGGCTCTGATTTTTTACAATGGCCCATGCTCTGAATATGTACCAAAAGTAAGAAACACAATATAACAATTCTGTTTTCACATTTAAGCATGCCGTTAACCAATTTCAAATCATGTAGCGTTTTCAAATTTTTTATAATGGCCAATGTTCTGAATATGTACCAAAACTAGGAAAAATAATATCACAATTCCGTTCACAGTTAATTATGCCATTAACCAATTTATAATTGCGTAATATTTTCTCAGCACAATCCAAAAGTCTACATACAAAAGTAATTTGGCAAATAAAAAATATGGGATGAAAAGACTGACAGGAAAAACAGGCAAGAATGTGCACCAGAATTCTTACCTTAAGGCGTAAAGAAATAAGTGTTAAGCAGTAAGAATGAGCTATAGCTTCAATATTTGAAGGTAGATTATCTGGAAGATTAGCTTGTACCCAG
The DNA here is from genome assembly GCA_032270985.1 of Heliamphora pulchella. Classification (NCBI taxonomy): domain Eukaryota; kingdom Viridiplantae; phylum Streptophyta; class Magnoliopsida; order Ericales; family Sarraceniaceae; genus Heliamphora; species Heliamphora pulchella. Next base: position 7,048 of record JAULJZ010188129.1, on the reverse strand, counting down.
AAGGCAGACAACAACTGGGCTATTTGATCCTCACTAAACTTCATAATCGATGGTTCCTGCGGGAATCAAAAATTTTCTTCTCCTCAAACTAGTAAAACAAACCCAGATTAACAATTCTTTCTGCAGATGAAAAAACAGATGGATGTATGCAAAGTCATATACTTGTTTGGAATCCTATAAAGAAAAATTGCCAAGATGGGAAAAAAATCCTTACAGCCTCAGCCAAGCTCGTTGAACCAGCTGTCCTGTCAAAGATAGAACTAATTTTATGAAAATTTGGCGAATTCTTGAGAGCCCTGCCTGGCTTCCGTTCTTCTTCAGCAACTTCTCTTTCCTTAAAATCATCTTGAACATTAATCCCATGCTTTTGTACTTTAGTTCCATCTTTTTCTCTCCGTAGCCTTTCAAGTAGTGCTGTTATTGAAGCAAATGCAGATGCAGTATCTGAATGCCATCTCCTTGGATGTTTAGAAACATCATGGTGTGGATTAGAACTTGGGATGAGGAGAGCAGAAAATATTTGATGTGCTCCAGCACGCACTTCAACATCAGGATACAACATTATCTTCAAAAGTTGAACAAGAAGTACCTCCGGAAACACCTGTGGAAAAAAAAGTACTATTGTATCTTGTCTAAAGACAAACTTTTCTGAAGAGTGACTGCGAAATATTAAAGGAAAGGAAAGAGTTCAACAAGGGAAAAGTTTCTAAATATCTTCCCATTGAAATTTCAACCATCCTTCAATTTGGATACAATTCCTTAATGATAACATGCATCATCTAGTAAAGGGGAGACGTTAAAATGGCTCAATTGGGATATACAAAGAAAATCTTTAATGTGGTAATTACATGCCCACGAATGATGATACCTTTTCAATATTTCCCGGTGGTATATTACATATGAAAGATGAAATCATAATCATTCAATTGAATAGAAATAACATTCGCACTTGAAACTGCTTCAAACATGCTCTTACCTCAAAAAAAAAAAATTGTTTGGATGCAGGTTCAAAAAGGAGTTAGTGTGAAGCAGCAGGTGTATGGCCATCACGGACATGCACATGCACAAAATCCCTATATAAAAGAAAACACAACTAAATGATCAAACCCAACACACCTGCTGCAAAAGTGAAGAGATAGATGCCAATGAGACCATATGAGCAAGAATGATCAAAGATCCAATTGTTGCCCTGACAACAACTTTAACAGCTGGCAGCTTCTCCAGTGTTATAGCCATCATGTCAAATAGTGGCCTTGCATCAGCAATCTAACAGCATCAGATAAAAATTTACTTACACGCCTAATAGGGGAAGGGAAAAAAAGGAAAAGAAAAGAAAGACAAACTTTGTGTAAATGGATTTACCCCTTTGGCAGTCTCTAGCAAGCAATCCTCAATAGTATTTTGGAGTGAGATATTAAAGTTCAAATCTTGCTCTCGAACCAACTCAGCAGTTACTTGAAGACTCTTTCTCAAATGCCTGCATAGATCACTGACAAATCCAATATCTGAGAGTACAGCTTCAGATCTAATTTGATGAGCCAAAGAAGTAGCAATTTGGATGACATTAGATTTAATTTGGGGATCATGTGAAACATTTTTATGGTCCAAATGATGAATGACGGTACTTAGAATCAATTGCTGGTCCCCTGAAATCAGAATAGAATAAACATTAATAAATACATATAATATTAAGTGGTTTCCAATATAAAAATGTAACAAGGGTAACCAAAATAAGTTACCAAAACCTGAAATAAGTTGACAAACTAGAAGAAATGTGTAAAAGGAGAATCAACAGCAAATGGTTTGGTTTGCATAGTTACAACTTATTACTACCCTTTCCTTTGATACAGTTGTATTCACTCGTACCCCCAAAAAAAAGAAATACAAGATAAAGTACAGATTCATAACGTAGCCATCATAGTAAGTTTAACTATTCGCGGTGGACAAATGAAACTTTCTAAATCACTTATACAGACTTAAACTGGTCGAGAGAAAGCATTAAATCCACTTGCGTAGTCACATTATTCAGAAGCTGCCATTCGCATAAACCGACAAAGGAATCAACCTCCACGGCAACAATATTCTATGGTACATAACCATCTGTATGAACCTATATTAATAATAAGTTAGTAGCCAAGTATATGAAGTAATATCTAGAAATCCAGCACTGTCCAAAAGAAGGAAAGATTTGTGTATCATCAACAGTTACAAAATACAACTTTTCATAGAAATTGGAAGGGATACTTGAAAAAAGTACAATGCTGCATTACAATAACAGTATTGAGGTTAAACAAAATACATGCAACTGCACACCATTAAAAAGTGTCTGGGAAAAGGAGAAAATTAGGGTGAAAAATAAAATAAAAGAGGCTGTGTTTCAACGATACAGTTACCTGGACTTTCCACGAAGTAGCACATGTCAGACAGAACCATTATTGCCAACCCATTCCTAGGAACCCAGTACCTCTTGGTATCAAAGTAGATAAACATCGGATCCAATACCCGGCGCATGGTTATACTCTCTTTGGCCAGTTCAATCATTCTTTGGATACATATTTGCGCCCAAACTTTGGGTATCTCAATCTCTTCTCTGCAGTGGATAAAATGAACAAAGACAGGAATATGTTTGTGTACCTGACTGGTAAGTTCCAATGGCGGCATAATAAAAGCTTAGGATTTTGAACCTGGTTAAAAGAGAAGGATCTTTCTTTTGTGGTCGTGATCGGACTGTTGGACAGCTAGGGATTTCACTACCAGCATCAGCGCCAATTCTACCTTCACATCTAACCACTTCATCCACCCAATTATGATATGATTCCCCTCTTTCTTCATCGTCTTCATTTTGTGTATCTGGCTCATAATTATCTAAAGTGACGTGCACAATCTGCAGTATGGAGATATAAACTTGATGCACCGTATTATTTCCATGAATAAGAATGAAAAGTGATGCTTTCATATAAAATAAATAAAAAGAGATGCAGAATGTTAAACATTAATGAAGGTCACAAAACCAACATTCAAAGATTCACCTCTCATTCATATCCCCAATAGAGGGATCTATACCAGTGATCGTGTGTTTAACCATTTATGAAAGATAAACATTAATGAAGGTCACAAAACCAACATTCAAAGATTCACCTCTCATTCATAACCTCAATAGAGGGATCTATACCAGTGATCGTGTGTTTAACCATTTATGAAAAGGCAATCAATTTGTGAGGATGGACAAGAGGATTTCACATCACAAATTGTTAAGTCACCAATTATCCCAAAAGCTTAAGCTGTTAGGAAATGAGCCCAACAATATATATCAACATATCCAACACTCTCCCCTCACTTGCGGCCCTGTTTCGCACGTGAAGAGGTAAACAAACTGAAATAAATAGGTGCACCAACATGTAGTGTACAATAACAAATCTAACAAGGAAACACATATCAATGAGATTTGAATTCAAAATTTCGTGAAACCGGAATCCTGATGCCATGTTAAGTCACTAATTTTTTTAAAAACTTAAACTGTTAAGATATGGGCCTAATAATGTATATCAAGTTTAAGCTGTTATATTTATTGTTGTACACTACATGTGTTGGTGCACCTGTTTACTTCAGTATGTTTACCTCTTCACGTGCAAAACAGGGTCGCACGTGAGGGGGAGTGTTGGATAGGTTAATATATATTATTCGGCCCATTTTTAACAGTTTAAACTTTTAGGACAATTGGTGACTTAACATGGTATCAGAGCTGTAGTTCCATGAGGTCTTGGGTTCAAGTCTCGTGATGTGTTTCTCTGTTATATTTGTTATTGTGCACTATATGTGTTGGTGCATCTGTTCATTTTATTCGTCTCTCCACACGTAAGACAGAGTCGCACGTGATGGAAAGTTTTGGATAACTTGATATACATTATTGGGCCCATTTCCTAACAGTTTAAACTTTTGAAAAAATTGGTTACTTAACACAAATTATACTTCACAATAACGAACATTAAATGTATCTATGGACCATAGGCAAACACTGTGGAATGTACGCTTTTTACACGGTGATATTGTTTGATAGCATTTTGCAAACTATTTCACATGATTGTGGAGAAGCAAAAACCAACATCATGGTTTTGTTTGATAAACGCTTCTTAAGCAAGAGATCAACATAATAATGTTTAGCCTATTTATCAAACGATAAAGAAACAAATGAAAAGGAAAAAAGAAAAAGAAAAATGATGCACCGGTTAGGTGCCTTTTCTTATATACATTTTTTGATAAATAGTCCTTAGCTACAAAATCAAAAAAGTAATGCAACGTATATTTATCCAAAACATAAAAGGAAAGCAAAGGAGATCAGATGCATCACTTAGTTTTGTTTCACCTTCTACATTCTGCAAAGGGTTATTTATTTCCAACAATGATACATGGTAGTTGCCCCCTAGAAGCATTCCATAGGCTTATAATGCATTCCCCAAATAAAGAGACTCAAAATTTTGAGTCTCCTTTAAATACCTATCTAAGAAGAAAATGATGCGTGGTAGTACTTAGTAGTTCTAAAAGAACCATGGATTTGTTTCTAAGGACATGGAAGCATGGTAGCCACTAAAAATCTTTTTTATCTAGCTCTACAGAAACCAAGAAAGATTCCAACTCAAAATAAGGACATGGAGACATCAGACATATACTAGCCTCTAAAAATCTTTGCATCTTGCTCTGCAGAAACAAAACAAAAAAAAGATTGCAACTCAACTTAGCTCACTAAAATTTAATAAAGATGAAAATTATAGTAACAATTTATGAAACAAAACATTAAAATGCAGTCGCAAAAGTCGGTAAATATCACTCGCGTAGTTGGTTGGACTTCTGAAACTAAAAAACTCCATGGACCACCTATGTGAGCATCTCCCTACTCCCTTAATTTTGAGTGTTTCTTTTTGGTTTCTAGTCAAAACCCACTTTAATAGGCCGCAGAAAAGGGCACACCAACATTCACCAATTTGCACCTGATACTTCTGCACTAAACATGTGCTAAATTGTACCATGAAATTTAACCTGACTCCAAGAAGAGTCAATTAGAGAAAATACTGCATGCAACTCAAGTTTCAATTAGCCTGCTATGCATGTCAAGGTAGTTCAAGGTTGGGCAACAATAAGAAATCCTGACATGAGGCTATTTAAGAAAGAAAATTTGTAGTATTAACAAAAATTCAAGTTAGACAACTGCTAAGATTAACGAACTTACTGGCAATTATAATAACAAACAGCAAAATCAATTGACAGGAGAGAAGATAGAAATATGCAGTGTATTTCTTCATCTCCTCGCTTAAGACGTCCATGATGATACGTTACAAGGAAGATTTTAGTGTGTGAGGATGCTTCCTGTCGAAAGATTTTGAAAAAGTTAATTGAGTTATTTTATGAACCTCTAATAAGAGAATTCATGGAAGTGGAAGTGTAAAAATAAGTAGCTTTAGGGTTTTTGGAGAAAGAGAAGAGAGAAGATGAGAGAAAATTAGGGTTTAGGAACTTAATCAGTCCCCTCTCCCTTACATCTATTTATATTAAATGAACATACGACACAATGACACAAATACCGTTAATAATGAAAAGAAAGACTCTAATATTCCCCCTCAAACTGGAGCATATAGGTCAAATATGCTCAACTTGGAAGACAAGTAAAAAAAAAGATGATCGAGCCAAGGATTTTGTGAAGATTTCGCCAATCTGATCACCTGAACGAATATAGGGAGTGATAATCCGTTTTTGCAGTAACAAATCTCAAATGAAGTGACAATCAACCTCAATATGTTTGGTCTGCTCATAAAAACCGGATTATTTGCAATAAAAATCGCGGCCTAGTTATTACAAAACATTTGCATTAAGGCAAGATGAGTAAGCCCAAAATCAAGTAGGAGAAAGAGGACCCACAACAGTTCGAAGGCAGTATGAGCCATAACACAACACTCAACTTCAGCACTCGAGCGACCTACCAAAAATTGCTTTTTACTCCGCCAGGTGACAAGATTGCCACCAACAAAAGTACAGTATCCCAATGTCGATCGCCGACTAGAACGACTACTAGTCCAATCAGCATCACTAAAACCGACAATAGACAAAGTTATCACGAGTCAATATAGTAAGCCGCGACCAGGAACACTTTTCAAATACCACAAAATACGACAAACAACATCATAATGAAGCTGATGAAGGGAATACATAAATAGACTAACCACCCCAACAGCATACATAATGTCGGGAGTCTCGGGACGATAGTGACGATAGCGACCAATGTCAAATAGGAGAGTGCTAAATTCAGCATCAAGTTTGACGGTGGAATCTATAGGAGTATCAATCGGACGAGCACCAAGGAAACCAGTCTTAAAAAGAAGGTCAAAGACATACTTGCATTGGGAAAAAGAGATGCCGCGAGAGGAACATGCAATCTCAATCCCAAGAAAATAACGAATGAGGCCCAAGCTCTTGGTATGAAATTGTTAAGCCAAATACTATTTCAAAGCAGCAATACCAGCCAAGTTATCGCCGAAAATAATAATGTCATCAATATAAACAATCAACACAATAATATCGACCAAATAATGATGAACAAATACGGAGTGATCGGATGAGGAACGCCGAAAACCATACTCAAGGACAACAGAACTGAAGCGATTAAACCAGGCACGAGAAGATTTCTTCAAACCATATAGAACCTTGCGTAAGCGACAAACAAGATTCCCACTGTCAGGCACAACATAGCCAGGTGGTTGAGTCATATAGACTTCTTCCAGTAGATCATCATGAAGAAATGCATTCTTGATATCAAGTTAATATAAAGGTCAATAATGACTAACGGCAACAGAGAGGAGAATGCGAACTAAATTAAGGCGAGTCACTGGTGAAAATGTCTCCAAATAATCAATTCTATATGTTTGAGTGTAGCCTTTGGCCACGAAGCGAGTCTTAAGATGTTTGATAGGCCCATCAGGAAGATATTTGATGGTATTACCTAATGACAACCAACAGTTTGTTTGCCGAGAGGAAGAGGAGTAAGCTCCCAAGTGTGATT
>JAULJZ010188128.1:0-45693 GCA_032270985.1 Heliamphora pulchella | reverse complement strand
TATATGCGAGGATGATTGCATATCTATTTTATTTATACTGTTAATTTAATTAATTTAAATTTTTAATTTTAATTAAAATATTTTGTTATAAAAAATTAAATTAAATTTTTTTAATTAAATAGAAAAATTTTAGATATTTTATTTTTTTTACAAAATATCACATTTAAGATGATTTTTCATAAAATCGGATATCTTAAAAAAAATATAGGAATTAATTTTGAAATTTGAATTAATTAAATGTAAAAATATTTAATCGAGATAAATTATTATTTTTTAAAAAATTTGAAATAAAAATAAAATAAATAAATTTCTTTATCAATACATTAGCTGAGAAGCTGAAAAAAAAACTGTGCATTTATTAAATTTTATTTGTTACGCATTTAAACACGAAAAGATAGTTTGATAAACTAAAATCTTTAGAATCGTGTACACGGAAAGATACTTGATTTTTTTAGATCGTGTGATTTTTTGAAATTAATAAATTTATTTTAATTAAACGAATTTTTATATCCCTTAAAAATAATTTAAAAATTTAAGTGGGAGAGAAAATTTATTCACAGATAAATCCTGTGATCTTCATTACCAGTTTGTAAGCGATACAATTAAACCCTGTGTATCGGCAGTAAGGCCATCCTCCCCAATAAATAGATTAATTTTGGTATCGCCAGTACAAACCTCCTTTAGGAATAATTCTGAATAGTTGTTAGTGTGGATCACTTCTCCAACTGAATGGTTCATTGCGAAACGATTGATTTGGGATTAGATGTTGGTTAACACTTAACTGTATATAATAGTATTCTCTCCAACTGAATTATTGCTATTATATACTGGACTGGACCGAAGCTATATCAGTTATTTAATTTTACTTAGCAGGGTCAGCTGCCTAGATAGTAAGATTAATAAGAATTGGCCTGTCTGGTCTTATGAAGAATAGTAGACATCCTCCCAACGAGACATGCTATTCTTAGGTTATCAGGCTATTGGCAAATTAATTTTAAAATGGTAGAGGGAACCAAATTAAAACTAATTTAAAGTTTTGCTCATCATAATTAACTATATTTGTGTAATTATGTGATTCTCAGGATTAAAATAGCGTTCAACTCACTCGCTTTAATACTCAAAGGAAACAAACTTACGGGATAAAATTTTGTTAACTGAAAAAGTAACTTGGATATAACTTTAACTACCAACGGTATTCCTTCAATACCAGGAAATGTGTTTATTTTTTAAAAAGATTCTTTCTCTGGGCCGAAAGGCATGAAGAAGAAAAAAGTTTAGAAATAGGGAGACACGATTTTCAGGGTAGTTAGTGGGTCATAGACTGGTGTGAAAAAGTTAAAAAATAGATGTTTTCACTGTAACCAGACACGGTACTAGAAAAAGTTATGTACAGTATTTCTCAATAAGCATAACAACAAGGGTAATTTTTGTTCACTGGTTGTGGAAACATGTTTAGCGGTGTTATCTACCGGTACCTGGTGTGTAGATACGGGAGCCACTAATCATGTCTGTAGTTCTTTGCAAGGGTTTTAAGAAAGCCGACAACTAGTGATGGAGAGATTTACTTGCATATAGATAATAATACAAAAGTAACAACAATTACAATAGGGGATGTTACTCTTAGTTTTGGTAGAGATCTGATTTTAATATTAAAAAATTGTCTTTATGTACCTTTCATTAGAAGGAACTTAGTTTCCGTTTCTAGATTGGTTAAAGACAGATATTTGATTTATTTTAATAACTCAGTGATTATTAAGGATAATAAATGGATTATCTGTTATGATACATTGGTGGATAATTTTTATATTATTATTCTAATCTCTCATATACTGTAACTAACTGAAATGAATAACACATCTAATTTACCATATAAGAGAAAGTTTTCTTCTTTAATGAACTAAACGTTTTTTTGGCACTTACGCTTGGGTTATTAATCAAAAAAGGATAAACAGATTGGTGGCAGATGGACTTTTGAGTTCATTGAAAGTGGAGGTACTTCCAGTCTGTGAATCTTGCTTATAAGATAAGATGACCAAAAGACCCTTTTCGGCCAAAGGCTATAGAGCTAAATAATCGTTAGAGCTGGTTCATTCTGTTATCTGTGGTCCTATGATAATTCGGGCTAGAGGTAACTTTGAGTACTTCATCAGTATCATTGATGACTACTCAAGATATGGATACATTTACCTGATGCACCATAAGTCTGAATGCTTTGAGAAATTCAAAGAATTCAAGGAGAAGGTAGAGAAGCGTCTGGGTAAATATATCAAATCACTACGATCCGACTGTGGTGGAGAATACCACTTTAGAGAGTTTAAGGACTACTTATCATCAGAGGAGATTACATCCTAGTTGACTGCACCTGGCACTCCGCAGCAAAATGGTGTAGCGAAAAAAAGAAATAGGACTCTTGCGGAGATGGTAAGGTCCATGATGAGTTATTCAAGTTTACCCGATTCATTTTGGGGACTCACTTTAGAGACATCGAATTACATTCTAAACTTGGTACCTTCTAAGTCAGTACCTTCTACTCCCACAAAATTATGGATCGGGCGTAAGCCTAGTCTGAAACACATTCAGATTTGGAGGTGTCCAGCACATGTGCTGAAAGAGAACGCGGGTAAGATAGAACCGAGGATAGAAGTCTGTTTCTTTATAGGGTATTCCAAGAAAATGAAGGGTGGTCTGTTTTATAATCCTAAGGATCATAAGGTCATTGTTAGCAACAATATTCGATTCTTGAAAGAAAATTATATTATGAATCACAGGCCCAAAAGTAATATTGTTCTGAAAGAACTGAGACAAAATACCAGTAGAACAGAAGATCAAGTCATTGATATTCTATTACCTCGTCGTAATGGGAGGATTATTGGAACAGGTGCAAATCAAGAACAGGGTGCTGATGCACAGGGTTCTGATTCTGACAGCGTGTTATTGCTAGTACACAGACACAGGTAGTGCCTCGTCGTAGTGGCAGGATTATTCATTAACCTGACCGGTATATGTTCTTGGCAGAACTAGATACCGAGCCTTGTAACTATAATGAAGCACTTCAAGATAAAGATGCAGATCTTTAGCAAAGGGCTATGAATTCAAAGATGAAATTTATGTATTCCAATCAGGTCTTGGAACTTGTAGAACCACCCGAATGGATAAAACCCTTTAAATGAAAGTGGATCTACAAGAGAAAGAGATAGGCAGACGAGAAGGTTGAAACCTTCAAAGCTAGGCTTATTGCTAAAGGGTTCACTCATAAAGAAGAGATCGATTATAAGAAAACTTTTTTGTTGGTAGTCATGCTTAAGTTTATCCGAAATATCTTTTATCTATTGTGGCACATTTTGATTACGAAATCTAGCAAATGGATGTCAAGACAACTTTCCTTAATGAAAGTCTTGATGAGTGTATCTATATGATACAACTAGACGAATTCATTGCAAAGGGTCAGGATTACATGTTGTGTAAGCTTAAGAGATCCATTTATAGATTTAAACAGGCATCAAGGTCTTGAAACACTAGGTTTGATCAAACCAATAAGTCTTATGATTTTGATCAGAGTTCGAATGAGTCCTATGTGTACAAGAAGCGTGACGGAAGCGTGGTGATCTTCCTAGTACTTTATGTAGATGATATCTTTCTCATCAGAAATGATGTGGGGGCATTATCTACAATTGAAGTATGGTTATCTAGGCAGTTTGATATGAAGGACTTGGGAGAAGCCAGTCACATCCTTGGGATCAAGCTTGTGCGAGATCAGAAACAAAAGATGTTGGGCTTATCACAAGCAAAGTAAATCGATGATATCTTTGCTTGTTTTAGCATGCAGGATTCCAAGAAATAGTTTCTCCCTTTCAGGCATAAAATCACTCTATCTAAGGATCAGTGTTCTAAGACACCTGATAAGATAGAGAAGATGAAGGCGATTCCTTATACTTCGACAGTAGGAAACCTCATGTATACTATGCTTTGAACTAGACCCGACATCTGCTTTATCGTTGGCATAGTTAGCAGATATCAGTCTAATCTAAGGGAGAAGCATTGGACTGCGGTAAAGAATATATAATCAAGTACCTAAAAAGGACTAAGGATTATATGTTGGTTTACCAAGCAAACAGTCTAGTACCTTTGGGATACACAGACTTAAATTTTCAGTCAAACATAGAGTTTACATCAAGAGACAACCTTGTAGATCTTTTACAAAGAGTTTACCGGCTAAGACTTTTGATAGTCATCTAGAGGGCATGGGAGTCAGATATATGGCAGCATGGTTTTGAGTATAAGTGGAAAATTGTTATAGTTGGTATACTGAAAATTATATTTTTAGTATTTAATTTTATTTTAATAAAATTAATTTTCTATTTTATGAGAATCTTTATGAGCAATGTATGTATATCATTTCTTTGTTATGCATGGATGTCTAATATTCTGTATAGTATTTAATTTGCTGTGTAAAGTACGGCTTACACATAGAATATCAGATTTTAGGTTCTCGTAGAATATAAATTTTATGTTCACGGTTTAGATGAAAATAGACATACCATTAGTATGACTATAGTACAAAGTTTTAGTAGGTCTGTCTTGGTTTTGGAGAACAGATAATAGCGTCGTCTATTATTTCGATTCTCTATACTAGTACACTTTGTGTGTATTAAACGAGACATTTAGGGTAATTAATTTTATACTAGCTATATAAATTAATTCAAACTCCAAAATTATATGAATATTGCTTGTTCTCTAAATCCTTTAATAATTATTGATTTGCGTATATTTAATATTCATTATTTTGATTCATTAGAGTGTGCGATCTTATATGGGTTTATATTATCGGTGAGTTAGATAGCGGTATTATTCATGTGGCGAATATTAATTATTGACGAAATTCACGTCTCGAAAGATCGGAATTGACGATACCCTCTTAAGGAAGCTTATAAGTTTTGACCGAGCCAAATTCTGCAGGTGAATTTAATTATTCGGCGGTCAAATAAGTTAAGCAAAAGGGTTTAAAGAATACCAAGATGCCAAATAAATTAAATTTTCAATAATTAAGTTTAATTGGCGAGTATCGGGAATCTTAACGTGGAGAGAAATGGTAAACATTTAATAACAGGAGCTCAATACTTTATGGTCTTGAGATTATAAGTCATAGTGCAATTTTAGTTCTTTAACTTCAACTTGGATTTAAATCGTAGTTGAAGATTCGACCGGTAAAAATGTATTCTTCTAAATTAACTTCGGATGCACATGTTTTATTTTGATCGTTCGTCATCAAAAATTTTATTGGGAGCCCGTTTTGGCAATTGCTATCCAGTTAATTTTTTTTGTTAATCATTTGTAAAAACAAAGATCTTGGCAGTCTTACCTCCAACAGTATATCTAGATGACATGATCGTGAAATCCAAAACTCGGGAAGGACACGACGCTGAACTAAGGAAATTCTTCGAATGGATCAGAAAGTACAAGATGCGCTTGAACCCTCAGAAGTGTGCCTTCGGAGTTACAGTAGAAAAAATACTTGGATTCATGATCACACAACGAGGCATAGAGGTAGACCCATCAAAGATCAAGGCTATTCTCGAAATGTCTCTCCCAAAGACCGAGAAAGATGTAAGGAGCTTCTTGGAAAATGTTCTGTTCATCAGTCGATTCATCGCCAAGCTAACCACAACTTGTGAACCCTTATTCTGACTCTTGAAGAAAGGGACCAAGTTTCAGTGGAATCAGCAATATCAGGATGCCTTCAAAGCCGTACAGAAGTATCTGCAAAACCCTTCAGTTTTGTCACCACCAGAACCCGACAATCCTTCGATACTATATCTGTCAGTGACTGATTCAGCAATGGGGTGTATGCTTGCACTAGAAGCTAAAGTCGAGGTAGAAAGAGCTATCTACTACTTGAGTAAGAAGATGACCGAATGCGAGCGGCGATATACGCCTTTAGAGAAGACTTGTTAGGCATTAGTCTGGGCATCCAAGAAGTTACTATTATGGTTGTATACAATAAACTATATTTTTAGTATTTAATTTAATTTTAATAAAATTAGTTTTTTTATTTTATGAGAATCTTAATAAGCAATGTATGCAATATCATTTCTTTAATATTATGCATGAATGTCCTTTATTCTGTACAATATTTAATCTGATGTGTAGAGTACGACTTGCACACAGAAGACTAAATTTTAGGTTCTTGCAGAATAAAAGTATGTGTTCATAGTTTAGATGAAAATGAGCATACCATCGATACGACTATAATATAGAGTTTTAGTAGGCCTATCTTAGTTACGGGGAACAGATAATAGCGTCATCTATTATTTCGACTCTTTGTACTAATACACTTTATGTGATTGAACGGGATACATTGGGTAATTAATTTTATACTGACTATATAAATTAATTCACACCTCAAGGTTATTATGATAGTGCTCATGCTCTTGATCCTGAATAAAAGTATTTGTTCACAGTTTAGATGAAAATGGACATACCATCGGTACAACTATAGTACAGAGTTTTAGTAGGCCTGTCTTGGTTACGAAAAACAGATAATAGCGTTGTCAATTGTTCCGACTCTTTGTACTAGTACACTTTGTGTGTATTGAACGGGACACATTGGGTAATTAATTTTATACTGACTATATAAATTAATTCACACCCCAAGGTTATTATGATAGTGCTCATGCTCTTGATACTAAAATAATTAATTATTTGCATTTATTTAATATTCGTTGTTTTGATTTGTTAGAGGGTGCGATCTTATATGGTTTATATTCTTGGTGAATTAGATAGTGGTATTATTTATATAGTAAATACTAATTATTGACAAATTCACGTCTCGAAAGATCAAGATTGACAATACCCCCTTAAGGAAGCTTATAAGTTTTGACCAGGTCAAACCCTGCAGGTGGATTTGATTATCCGACAGTCAAATAAGTTAAGCAGAAGGGCTTAAGGAATACCAAAATACCGATTAAATTAAATTGTTAATAATTAAATTTAATTAGTGGGTATCGAAAATAAAGCTGAGCCATATTCATAACTTGTCTTCAAGACTAAAGTTAACCAGGTTTTGCCAATACGAGTTCTCGAAGGATCGTAGTCCACACGACGTCTGGGAATCACATAAGGCAATACAGTAGAAGATCTGACAGGAGTTTCAACTTGGAATAAAAAATTGTAATTGGAGAATCGACCAAAAAAGTATTTTTCTAAATTAACTGTAGTGGCACTGATTTTTATTTTGATGGTTCAACATCAAAAGTTTTATCTGGAGCCCGTTTCGGCGATTGCCCATTTAGTTATTTTTATCGAAAAATCATTTACAAAAACAATGATCTTGGCAGTTTTGCCTCCATCAGTTACGTCAGTACATGTTAGCATACCAAGTTGTTCTGATCTCAAGGATGGACCCACTCAAATACTTATTTGAAAAGCCAGCATTGACAGGAAAGTTGGCCAGGTGGTTGCTGATGCTAGCCGAGTTTGATTTGCAGTATGTCACGAGGAAATCAATAAAAGGGACAGCCATTGTAGAGATCTTGGCCAACCACGTTATTAACGGAGAAGAAGAGCCTGAGTTTGAGTTTCCTGATGAGCAAGTGCTAAAGATTGAAAAGGATTTGTGGACCTTCTTTTTCGATGGAGCCTCAAACCTATACGGTTACAGGATAGGGATACTCCTTGTCACTCCCGATGATTCTCATATTCTTTTGTCTTTTAAGTTGAGTTTTGAGGTCACTAACAATCAGGCCGAGTATGAAGCTAGCTTAGTCGGATTGGAAACTACCTTAGAACTAGGGGTAAGAAAGTTGGAGGTTATAGGAGACTCAACTCTGGTCGTATCCCAGGTGAAGAGAGAGTGGAAGGTTAAAGAAGAAAAGCCAGTTCAATATCACTGAGAGCTCGAGCTAATGATCCCTTGCTTTGAAAGCGTGGTATTCATTCATGTTTCGAGATTACAGAACAAGTTCACCGATGCCCTGGCCATTCTGGCATCAATGATAGACATACCCCAGGGATAAAGATGAGGCCTTTGAAAATTTAATAAAAGGGTGCATCTGCGATCAGCAACATCGCTATTACCCAAGAAGCCAATAACGGGTTACCATGGTATCACGACATTTGGAATTTTATCAAGAAGGGAGAATATCCAAGTCGAGCCAGTAAAAAGGACCAGAGAGCTATCAAGAGACTTGCTGCACAGTTCGTAATTTGTGGGGAAAAACTGTACAAAAGAAAATATCTGGAAGTCAATAAGCTTTGTGTCGACATGGAAGAGGGACGCGAGGTATTAGAGAAATTCATAGAGGAGTTTGCAGACCTCACATGAGCGGGATGATGCTGGCTAAAAAGATCCTGCGCCAAGGTTATTTTTAGATGACCATGGAAGCGGACTGCCATCAGTTAGTCCGAAGGTGCTGAAAATGCCAGATCCACACAATCCTCATGCATGTACCGCCATTTTAGCTTTATAACATGACCTCACCCTAGCTATTCTCAGTCTGGCGAATCAACGTAATAGGGAAGGTTACACCCAAGGCATCAAATGGGCACGAGTTTATTCATGTGGTAATTGATTATTTCATGAAGTAGGTCGAAGCTGCCTCTTACTCAGTCTTGAAAGCCCCCCAAGTAGTCAGGTTCATTAAACCTCATCTGTAAGTACAAAGTCACATATGAGATAATTTTCGATAACGGTTTCCACTTTTAAGGAGAAGTTCTAGACCTCTTAAAGGAGTATTGGATTGTCAACCACAAATCTTCGCCGTACTGACCGCAAACCAATGGAGCTGTGGAAGCTACAAATAAGAATGTAAAGAAGATCTTACAGAAAATGATAGAAGAAAGTAAGGATTGGCCGAAAAAGTTACCATTTGCGCTTTCGGGATACTGGACATTGATTAGAACTTCTATTGGAGCAACACCCTATGCCTTGGTCTATAAAATGGAAGCAGTTCTCCCTATAGAATTAGAGATCCAGTCTCTAAGAGTAATGGCTGAAAACGATATCCCCGAGTTAGAATGGCAGAGGAACAGATTCGAAGAATTGCTCCTTTTTAACGAAATGAGGCTTAGAGCCCTGTTCCATGTTCAAGGATATCAGAGAAGGATAGCACAAGCATTTACCAATAAGGTTAAGTTTTAAAACTTGAAGGAAGGTGACTTAGTCCTCGAAGAGATCAGAGCTCCCATCTTTGATCCAAGGAGCAAGTTCAAGCCTAATTGGGTTGGACCCTATCTCGTTAAGACCTTGATGTAGGGAGACATTGCCATCCTTATGGATTTGGACGAAAATGTTTTCTCTACACCTATCAATTCAAACCAGCTTAAAAGATTCTACCTTTGATGGAAAAGCCCACAAAAGGAGAGCATTAATACTCGAGTGTAGCCTGAAACTTGAACTATGTTATGGCCTGATTCCCTTCCTTTGAGATACGTAGACAGCTTCTGTCAGAAGTTCAGCCCAAACCTTTGTTCAGAATTTCCTCTTTGTAACCATGTTTCAAGTAGTTGATCAATGCAAAAACTGGTTTTAAGTTTCTTTAATAAAATGACTATGTTGTAAGAACAGAATTTAAAAAGCCATCATAAACTAAAGGTGGAGAAACTTTTATTAGTAAGTTTACCGATACAGTTTTCAAAAGATATAAAAAAAAGTTCGCAATCCTCATCCTAAGAAACTAAAAAGGGAAAACAAACAAAATATTAAGGTGTAGGAAAGTGAGATCAAGTCCTCCTTCTCTTTGCACCTCGCTCTTGCCTTGTCATGCGCTGTCTCCGGTTGTAGCCAAGCCTTATAACTCGTAGATAACCCGCTGTCAAAATCACCACTAAGCGGTATCCTTAGTCTAGAAGACCAAGCTCGCTGGTACTGACCCAGGAAAGGAGCCCGGTGAGGGTGACTGTACAAATGGCTCACAAAAGTCTCGGGACAGATCTGGGTATGCCCAAACTGGCAAAGAATGCAATAAGGATGATAGAAGGTGGCCAGCTTCAAACCGACCAACAGGACCCCTAAATAGCCCACAGTCGTAGTAGTCATGGAAGATATCTTTAGCCAGGGGCATAGCCAAGAAATGTTCTCCCCAATTAGAGAACTCAGGTAATCCCGCCAAGTAGCCTCGGTGGAGCACAACCGCTAAACCTGACAACGAATGAAGGATCTCACACTATAACTGTCGGACATGGGCTTCTCCAGCAGATTCACCTTCTCCATCAGCCAGACCTGAGAGGAACAAAGAAAAAGGAGAGCTAAGTGAAAAAATCTAAAAGAATAAAGAAAAAAGAGAGCAAAGCGGGAAAATAAGAGAAAACACAGAAATATGAGAGCTAAGTGAAAAAATTCGAGAGAAATACTGAAAAAGGAGAGTTGAGAGACTACCTGTAGCAGGAGAGCACTACCAACAAAATAAGGGGCACCCCCGGAGCAGAGTGCATCAAGTCCCAGCAATGTCACGGTAAGAACCAACGGGATAGGATCTCGGCCCTCGTAGATCTGATGTGCCACATCTACCAAGGAAGAGCTAGCTCGCCCGTCCGAAGGTCCCAAGAGGAAGTGAGCTAAAAGACAGATGCAAAGGACATACCTGCGCTGAAGCTGAAAAGAGAAGTCCCCAAGAGACCCCTAAGGCCCAAACGGTCCACGATCCGAGCCACATCGAGAAATCTATCATGGGTAATAATAGAAGCCTCACGCCTAGAGTAACTACAGAGCTGGATCAACCTATCCTAGGGACTCGACAAAGGCGTGAGAACTAGACCTCTTCTCGGCCTAAGATCTCCAGAATGGCTAAAAAGTCCTGCACAATCAGACATAACTCCTCAGCACCAAAACAGAATACATGAATGTCGGGATCCCACAATTGGGCGGCTCCTCTCAGAAGATGCCAATCAACCCTCAGGGATCGCAGAGAGAATAGCGCATCTATACCAAAGTTGAGAAAGTTCTAACTCTCAACCAGGGAAAAGTCGCACATCTAAGCCGACAAAGAGTTGTTGTAAGAGTGTGCCATGAAGAATACAAGGAGAATACAAGATATCCAAAACAGTGGGGTCTAGAATATATGCCCCCTTTTTATAGATCCAGAAATGGAGGGAACCCACAGAATCTACTCCAAGTTTTGCACCAAAACCTTTTGTTGCGACTGGCACCTTTTTCCTACGACCATCTCATTGTAACCCAATGGTCGTTATAGTCTCATCCCAAACCTCACGGCCATAATACCCAAAATCAAAGCCTTGAACTTTTCTCCACAAATGTTCAGGCTAACATATCCTAACCAAACGGCCGCAATATTCTTTCACACGGCCGCCATATTTTTTATGTAAAATTTTTGGCAGCCTGTCCCCATTTTGCTAGCATGCCCCAAACTGTAGTTGTGCGCCTGTTAGCAACTCGCAACAAGAAAAAGAGTTCATATGACAAAATCACAAGAGTAGTTTTCATATCATAAAAGAGTCTAAACATCCATGATAATTAAAAAGTGTAAACCACAAGGCACAAAGGCCTAACCCATCAAAAGCAAAGTAACATATGAATGAATGTGACATGGCACGTAGGCCAAGAAAAAAAATCAAAGGCACGCAGGCCCCATCAGTATATTTGTGAAGAATGTCAAAGAGTAATATGTCTGTATCAATGTGTGTCAAGACAGTATATCGGTGTGGATCAACATGTATCTGTGCAGCATGTGTCGAGGTAGTGTATCAGTACAGTGAATCAGAGTAGTGTGACAGTGTGATTAAAATAGAGTATTAGAATGTGTCAGATAAGCACACAGGCCCAGAAAAGAATAGGTACGCAGGCCTCCAAAAACAAAAAGAGAAATCCTCACCAGCATGGTAGATCAGAAAGAACACTCCTGTCGGGTCCTCTTTCCCCAGACCACATAGCCTCCTTGGGATGACTCTCCGAATGTCGACCCTGTCTCCTCCGCCTCCTTTAAGCTATCAATAGTCTGTGTAACACTAGGAGTTTGAGCCTGAGACAAAGAAGCAGCAACAGCACAACTGAAGCAGGAGTAGAAGTCTGAGTAGAAGGTGCAGCTGGGGCGACATATGTTGTGCAACCATCGCGAGTCCTCAGTCCTCCGCCGCGTCCATGCTGAAATAAGAAAAAAGGCCGCATCAGCTAAGGCAGATAGATATGAACAGAAAGGAAAGGGCACAAGAATGTAAATAAAAGATAGAAAGTACCGCAACGGGGCCACCCCGAGAAGCAGGAGGCTTCAAACCATGGGCCCAAAAAGCAGATTCCCAGCGGCGGACCAATACCCTCAACCCGGTGATCAGGCAAAGGGACTGGTCGCACCACTCCTGAGGCATCTGTCAAGAGAAGAACCAAATCAGAATTAGTTAGATACAGTAATCAGTACGAGTATAAGAATCAGTGCAGTCAGATCATCGCTGTCAGATATAAGTGACAATATAAAGAACATGATGATGGATGTCATACCTGCTCAGTGCCAGGGGAAGGAGAATCTCTAGGGCCACCAGCACGGGAATCCTGATCTAATGGAGAATCCCATCCACAAAGGTGTCCATTATCCAGGAAAGCTTCAGATGAACAAGACCAAGGGTAGCGGGAGGAGGACCCCGCACGGCAGCACGAGCACCTATGGCAGGCATGAGTCTCTCTCAGGTAAAGATCGTATAGTCACGATCCTTGCCCTTGATCAGTGTGGCAGCATCGAGACCCAACATGGCTCGGATGATCTTGGCCATACGGAGGGTGTCGATCTGACGCATCCCCACCGGAGGCATCCTCGGGATACAAAAGTGATCATACCCAAAGGATTGCCGAGCAACGCGCTCGTCGAGGTACCACTGTCTGCAGAATGGCCCCCCAAGCAAGGCATGAGTCCAGGTGACCTCACAACTCCGCATCAAATCAGAATCAGCTTGCTCTTCCATACCCATCTTGATGTCTCAACTGACCTAAAAGTCAAAGGAAACATGTCAGCAAGCAGTGTATATGCAAAAAATGAGAAGTGGGAATGAATAGAAGTATGAGTAACTTACCCGATCGGTAGTGAGGCTATCTACGAAAAAGCAGTCATCATCCAAATCCTTCCCACCAAGCTTCGTACCCCGATGGCGTCTGGCCCATCGGAGTGCCCGGGGGGATCACGGGAGGGTCGTCACTAGAGTTCACTGGCTCGCACATGCCCAGAACTCATAAGCCCAGAGCCATAGAAAATCAAGAGAAGCATCAATACAGTTGAAATAGATATACAGATATGGAAATGGGAAAGGAAAGGAAGCAGAGAAAGAAAAAATACCTCCCAGATGCGCCAGTACCCACCAATGCTCAGATCAGAGGTCCTGGTGGCCGCACTAATATACCAGTACAAAATGGCCAGTGCAGCTCCTCCCCAGTCATAGGAGCCGATTTGGTCCACCCCCACCATGGCAGCGAGGTAGTGGAGGTGCACCCTGTTCTGTAAGTTCAGGAATAAGGATATCCCAAACATATAGAGAAGGAATGCACGCGCCACCCACTCAAAGTGGTGGACCTTAGAGCAAGCAAAATGACAGAAGGTCGTCTTTAGCCACATATATCATATGCTCACCTTGTCGATGAAAGGGGGCATGTGGCCGAGAAGGTGCAGAAGAGCCTCGGAGCTCCAGCAAATGTTTAGATCGAACGGGATTGGGTCGCCGCCCACCCGAATCCCGGTAATGAGAGAGAAATCAAGAGGAGTAAGGGTCATCTCAAACGTGGGAAGGTGGAAGGTGTTGGTGGTGTCCCACCACCTCTCTATCAAAGCTATAAGAGTGATCCGGTCATTGCTAGTCCCCTCTAGCGTGGTGACAAAGCTATCGAAACCGGCCCAATCAACGATCTTTCGGCTACAGGGTGGGAGGGCTGTGTACCACTCACCCTTGAAACGAAACAAAGCAAACAAATCAGTAAATGAAAAACAATAATGGAATCAACAAAATAACAAAAACGAAATAAACAAAAACAATAACGGGATCAAAATCAAAGTTCATGACAAGATGACTGAAACAAACTAACAATAATTAGAACAACAGCAAAACAAGACTCAAAATCAATCTACGCTTTAAGGGTTAAAATTTCACTCATTAGTTCAAAAACCTACCTCGCTTCGGAACAACAACTACTCAACCCGATCAAAACCAATTTGCAAAGATCTAAGTTCAAATTTAACAAAAACCCGACTTCGCTTATATTTTCATTTCAAAATTCAATCTAAAACTCATTTGACATAATTTAGATTCAACTCCGATCAAAATTCAAGTTCAAAAGAAAGTTTAAAATTTCAATTTCCTTCCAACATAGCCCCTAATCTACCTCAAATTTAACCTCGAAAAACTCAAAATGATAAATATCATCAAGATTTCGTCTCAACAAAGAATACAAAAAAAAATTCAAATTCAAACTTGACCCAACCTAGCCTCAATCCCATTTAGCCCCATTTTCAAAAACCAACCAATTCAAAACTTTAATCCAAACGCAAAATAACGTCCTAACTTGTTAGTTCTGTTTTCTCGTCCGAACCAGTCCCTAACTCCGTTCTAAACCCACGTTTTAACATAATATGTTCCCAATTCAGTTTAGCCCGACATCTACCCAGATGCACCCCCAAATTCAAAATCAAGCCTAACTCAAATTCATCCAATCTAAGCTTGTTTTAAACAAAATTCAAAGTTTGATCGTAGATTCATCCAAAAAAAACATCAAAATTCAAAAACTCTGTTTTAAACCAAGATTCACCTGAAACTCTTCCTATCTCAAGATTAGTTTTTCAAAGAGAATTCATATCCAAAACTTGTTTTATTCAAAACTCAGAGTTCTTTTCAAATCAAAACCCACTCAATTCGTGTTCAATCCAAATCCTAACATGGTATCCATTTTAAATCCAAAATTTATACAAGCCCCACTTTTAGGACGTGATCCCACTTCAAACCAAGTCTAGCCCAAACCCGATGATCGAATCCACCTTCAATCCATATTCAAAAATCCTTAACCAAAATTCCAAGTTTGTTCAACTTAAAGTCTGTTTTCATCCAAATTCAAAAGTTTGTTTTATTTTAACCAAAATTGCAAGTTTTTTCAATTTAAAATTCATTCTCATCCAAGTTTAAAAGTTTCATCCAAGAGCCAAGGTCCATCAAATCCAAGCCAAGGTCTAACCTAGTAAAGTCCAATGTTTCAAACCAAGTCTCAACTCCAATCCAATTTCAATCCCGAACATCGAACCAATTCAACTCAAACATTCGATACAATTCAATATTCACTTCAAGTCCAAAGCTCGATCCAATTCAATCAATATCAAAGTAATCAAAAGTTCAACATCCAAACAGACTTTCAAACAAAAAGCAAGTAGCGAATTTAAGTTTTCAACTTTCCTCAAGGTTCCGGGCCGAGAGATGATCCTCGCGACTCTAGAGAAGGATCTCACACTCCGCTATGATATCCGAAAGAATAAACCTCCTCGTAGCCGATTTTCATAATTGGTGAAGAAGAGGGATGTAAGTCCGAGCATCGAAATGCTCCAGCATGCCCGATGCAGCCCCTCCCTCAAGTAGGAGATCCTCATCCCCGTCACTACCATCACTCGCTGCCACTCCAGCCGCACCTCCAACACCGCCAGCACCTCCATTACCGCCTCCTCCAGCAGCACTGCCTCCGCTACCGGCTCCGCCACCACCTCTATTACTGCCGTCACCACCCTCGTCGTCGAAAGCCAAATCCGTCACCCACCAATGCAAAGAAAACTAAGGAGAGGAAGGAGAGAATAAACATCTTCAGAGAGAGAATGAGAACTTGGGAGAGAGATCGAGAGAGAATAAGAGAGAGCCGAGAGAAAGAGTGTGAGAGCTCAAGAGAGAGAGAGAGCTGAAAGAGAAGTGAGAGCTTGAGAGAGAGATCGAGAGAGAATGAGAGAGAACGAGAGAGAAGAGCCGAGAAAGAGTGATAATGAGAAGCGAGAGAGAGAGAGAGAGAGAGAGAGAGAGAGAGAGAGAGAGCCGAGAGAGAGTGAGAGAGAGATAAGAGGAAAAGAGAATGTGAAAGCTTCGTACGAATGGTTTTTTCGAACAATCCCAGAACTTATGTTCTGCTATCGACCTCATTGCTGCTAGATCCAGAGAATTTCAAAGATGACAGTCGTAACACCTTGACCCAGGCCGCGACTTTGTTTAGTCACGACCGTATCTTTTTCTCAAACATTTAGCACAGTTGTAAACTTTATGTTCAAGCCGCCATCGCCTTAGGGAAAAATAATGCAGGCCACCACATACAAAAACGACGGCCGCTATTTTGTTTTGAGCTTTTCCCTTTATTTGGACCTTAGAACTACCCCATGCGGGTTTTGAACAAATTGAAGGCTCTCTTAACCATTCTTCATGATCTAGATACCCCTTTTGAACCTTCAATCCTCGACACGACCTAAAACTGTCATTACCCTCTTCGGTCCTCCTCATGATCTTAAACTGACTTGTCAGTCCTCGCACGACCTTAAAATGCCCCTTTGAACCTTCGGTCCTCCTTATAACATTAAACTGATCCATCAGTCTTACTCATGACCTTAAACTGACTCGTTGGCCCTTGTACGACCTAAACATTACCCCTTTACCTTGTCAGTCCTTGACACGACCAAACTTTCTGATCCTCGTACGATCTTAAAATGCCTCATTAAACCTTCGGTCCTCCTCATGACCTTAAACTGACCCATTGGTCCTCCTCATGACCTTAAACTGACTCGTCGGTCCTCACGCGACCTAAAAAGTTACTCCTTTACCTTGTTAGTCCTCGACACGACTTAAAAATGTCCCTAGTCTATTTAGTCCTCCTCATGACCTTAAACTAACTTATCGGTCGTTACGTGACCTTAAACTTATCCCCTGAGAATTCGGTCCTCCTCATAACCTTAAACTGACTTGTCGATCTCCGCATTGCCTTTGGCCCCATCGGTTCTTTCACGACCTAAAATTGATTGATATTTTCTCGGTCCATATTGTGACCTTAAAACTTTATTTCATTATACCTATTTGCATTGCACTATACCTGTTATGCATCATGATTAGCCTGTTTGCATGCATTGCCCTACGAACTACGATCGGTCTAAACCCTTACAATAGGGGTACGCAGAAAGCTTGATGAAAATTTAGGTTCGACCATGCTTTTCTACATGTTTTGTTTCTGCCTAAGATTGATGACTTGTTCTATCGGTTTGTCTCTAGAGCTTTGACATTTACTTGCACCACGAGTTACTGCAAGTTCTGTCAAAGTGGGATAATTATAGACACCCCAATCTGACCAAGCCGAATCTTAGGCACCCATCTCGAATGTGCCCTAATGACGAAAGTATGAGAATCATACTCAAGGATATCCTCAAGCAAGAAAAATCGCGAATATGGCTCAAAACCCAAAAATCCTAAACAACCTTCATGCCGTGACATTCCTATCCTCACGGCCACTACTTTTTTGAAAATCCTATAACAAACCTATCCTTACTCTCACGGCCGTAAACTTTTTGAAAACCCTAAATCAAGTCGTGACTTTCTTTGTCACGGTCGTTGCCTATTTATCCAGGTTATGACTTTTGAAAGTCACGACTGTCCTTTTTACCACCATAAAGATAGCGGCCTGTGTTGTACAAAAGCAAAAAGGTAGCAGCCGTCACTTTTATCCCTTTTGGACAGGTGGCAGCATCCTAAAAAGGGTCTGTGTTGCTCGTTTGCATATAAATAGGCGGTGATTCCAAGCAAAGAAAAAAAAAACCTGGATACCAAAACTCTCCCCAAATACTCCCCCACCCGATATTCTCCTATCCATTGACTTGGAGATATTATATTCTCACCACCAAGAAACCATTCGAGGCAGATATTCACACGAGGTAACCTTAAGATACCACAACTCTTTTTAAACCCTCATCCTCATCCTCTTTCCCGATGGTGTCATAGATAAGGTTTCCATTGTTTTTATTGCTTGTTTATCATTCATTTCAATGTAAATATTCATTTCCTCCATGTTTTTCATTATTAGCAGTATATTTATAGCCCTCTGTTTCTTATATTTAAAGTTGTTTATATCATGTTTCGATACTCACAAGCACACTGAACACATCAGAAGCTTACTGAGGTTCTGAAACATACTGGCCATAACTTTCTTATGTCACGGTCGTGTATTCTATTAAACCCATAGTGATGGCCTCATCCTTTTTATAAGAGCCGCTACATTTATGCCTATTTATATGGACGACCACAATAGTTTATTGCTACGGTCGTGACATTATTTTAAGGCCAGAAATGCAAAAAATTCTTTTCAAAACCCTTTGTTATCTGTTTATTTCAAGTTTGTACGTCCTTCTACGGCTCTGTTTAGTATTTTTCTTCTTTACATATCTATGTTTAGTTTTCTGTCGGGTATTGAATGGTAGATCTCGCTTAGACCGAATGGGTCATGGTCTCCATTCTATATACCTTTATATTTACATAATTTATAGGTTAGTAAATGTTATGGCCGCCTTCTTTTCCTTCATATTTGTCACAAGTGTCATCCACTTTGTTACAACCATGTAATTTTTGAGAGATCAGTAGCATGTAAATGTGTTTTAAGCTCTCTGTTATTCATTCTTAATATCATGTATATTTTATTTAGAGTTATTACTTGCATAGAGGATGAAGGGTAGTAGGTCTAGCCTAAAACCAATAGGTTATGGTCTTTGTCCTGCATATTCCATTCATTTGAGTTCTCTTGAAGCTACGTGCAATACATATACCCTTTCTATACCTCCCAAAAACCATGGTCGCGACATTTATTTGTTACGATCGTGAGATATTTTCATTCTGTTCTTCACAATAACCCTATTTTAGTCACGGCTGCCTATTTTGTGACTATTTGTATCATACCGCAACATTTGTTGCCAAGGCCGAAAATTTTGTGCATGACTAGTAGCTTAAATATGGTATTTAAGTCCCTTTTACTTTTTTGTACAGCCTGTTTACAGCATGATATGGATATAAACATTATTGCATGACCCTTAGAATCGTACTTGTTCATTTACCGCTTATTTACATATTTTTTGCTTTGCTTTTCTTTGCTCAAATAATACGTGTAGCATATCTAGAAATAACAACCAAGTTGCATAATCCTAGGATCGTAGTCAAATTTTTGTTTTATTATTTGCTTTTGTTTGAACTCTCTTTAACCTCATATTCTGTATCTGTTACCTTTAAAAAATTACAACAAGAACCAACATTGATAAAGTAAAGGCCAACCATATAGTTGGGCAAAAAGGGTGCCTAACACCTTCCCTTTTCATACCCTAATCCCGAACCCTCTCTTCTCTGATTACGTTTTTAAAAGACCCGCAGCCTTCTTTTTGTTTTTTTTTGTTTTTCTTAAAAATCAAGTGGCGACTCAATTTTTCAAAAAGGATGCTCAGATATCTTAGACATTTGTTTTAAAAAGGAAAAAAGAATACTTTTTAAAAACAATAGATATCAGGTGCATTCCCCACGTGCTCCCTCAAAGCATCCGCACCTGCCCTATCTTCAACGTCCCTCTCGACCCTGCCAGTAGCTCCACCGTGACTTAGAGTGCCCTTCCTATCTCGTCCTAACTCACCTTCCCCTTTTTCAAAGAAATGAGCAACCATGGAAAATATTATGGAGGTGTTTAAGCAAGTTAAGGTCAACCTCCCACTTCCAGATGCTATAAAGCAAGTCTCATCCTATGCCAAGTTTCTTAAGGACCTTTATAGCCAAAAGCACAAGGAACGAACACATATCTCTAAGAAAGTTCGTCTTACTGAGCAAGTGAGCTCCATTCTAACGCACAACACTCCCCCTAAGCTCAAGGACCGTGGTGCTCCTACCGTCTTGTGTATCATTGAAAATCATTCAATTGATATAGCACTCCTTGATTTGGGGGCTACTGTCAATATACTCCCTTACTCAGTAAATGAAGAACTTAGTTTGGGAGATTTGACGCCCATGCCAATCACCCTTCAACTGGCCGATTAATCTGTCAAGATACCACGATGCATAATTGAGGACGTCCTTGTCAAGGTTGATAGATTCTTGTTCCTAGTCAACTTTGTCATCCTTGATATGGAGTTGGTACATAACCCAAAAAAGCAAATTTCTCTCATCTTGGGTCGATCCTTTTTTGCTACAACCAATGCCTGTAATAATTGTAGAACTGGGGTAATGGATGTTTCCTTCGGGAACATGTACATGAAGTTAAATATTTTTAACACCTACCACCAACCCTCGAACGAGGAAGCTTGCTTTCTAGTAGACATGATTGAGACCCTGACTACTGCAACACCTCTCCATAACCCACCTCAAGAACCTGCATGAGCCATTGAGTTGTGTAAGCTAACGCCTCACAAAGACATTCCTCCTTGGAATGCTGGATTTGAGCTACCACACCTTTTGTCTTGTGCACCACCCCTTCTCACTAGCATTCCACCACTGCACACCACATGGTAGCCACCACCGGCTACACTTCAGTTCACACTTGGAAAACCAGCTACCACTCTTCTAGCTATAAGAGAAGGTTAAACCTCTCATCCGTCCTCACGTCTGGCTAAAGACGTTAAACTTAGCTCTTCTGGGAGGAAACCCAGGTTTTTCTTTATATATGCATTTCAAAAAAAATAAAAAAAAAATTTCTTTTCATTTTCCTGTATATGATAGTCCTTCTGTACTTAAATGCTTTGATATCTTTATGTTTGGATGCTTGGCACTAACATTTTTCAGGATTAGTATTTGATTCAACCTTTTGATCAGGTGACATTCTCCACCCTTTTATTTGTGCATCCTATGTCGGTGTTCCTTTAACGAGGACATTGGATAGTTCAAGTTAGAGGTAGGCATTTCACTTTTCATTACTTTTAAAAAAAACAAAAAATTTGTGTGCGTTTTTTTGAAATTGTGAATCTTATACCTCGGATAAATAAAAGGCGTGTGATTTAATTTTGTGCCAACCCGAAACACGACAAGAACACGAAACCCGTTAAAAATACATATACAACTTGATTATATACACATTATTGTAATAACCTGATACGTTTTTTTGTTAGTATAATTAAATTATCGGAGATGAACTCTAATGGAATATAGTGTAAATTGCATGTAGTTAGCAGGTGTTGTGACACTGGAGTAATAATTGGTGGAGACTTCTGGGATAGTAAATTTGCAGTAAATTTTGGGAAGTTAGAAAATTAAAGAGGAGAAGTCCCAAGTCTTTCCCCTTCTCTCGCCGGTATACCCTCGTCCTCTTCTCTTTTTCTTTTTCTTCCCATGGAAGAACCACCGAAACCTTGATTCTGTTACTCAAATTGGAGGGTTCCAGATTAAATTGGGTGCCGCCATTTCGTATTAAAGTAGCTTACAATGAGAGGAACAAGTTCGAATCTTCAAGGAGCAGAAAATTTTAAAGTGGCCGATACCTAGAGTTTTCTAATTTGGCAAATTCCGAGCTTGGAGGCTACGTGAGGTAGGATTAAGACTAACTTTGGTGTTTTGCTGTGATTTGGGTTGAAATTGATTGAAATTCATATGAATTCTAAGAGTTTAAAATGTTAACTAAAAGTTAAACAAATTTTGGGGTTTGTTGATTTTAGATTAATGTAAATTGATTGTTAGTGTGAAATTTGGGGTTCCTAAGACAAGGTCAAACAATGTGACTTAATTATTTGTGGATGAGAGAGCCAAGAACCTTAATCTAAAATCCAAAGTTCATAAAAGGTTTGATAGGTCTCGATATTGTGTTAGAAAGTGTTGTTTAATTGGTTGAACCTCAACTATAATGACTTGGAGTTAAAACATAGTTTAAATTAAGAATTAATTGAGTGAACCATGAACTTGACTTAATCAATTGGGTGTTAATTGGAAAACCTAAATATAGTTAGTTGGTGATTAATGATTAGAAGATTAAATGGAGAGTTTTATGGTGAATCATGGGCGTAGTAACTGGACTTTGTACAAATTTATGGTTTTTAAGTTAAAATTCATGGTTTAATTTTAACATATGAAATGTTATTGGAAATCCTGATGAATTCATGAGTTCATGTCTTATTCTTATAAAAGTGGTTGAAAAATGGAGAAAGAATAGAATTTATAACTTAGTTTAAAGATTTGATTAAATGTAGGTATTGAACCTAGGGTTGGGAAACTTGAAGAATACTAGAACATTTTAGTAAGTTCAGGATTTATAAATTGGATCTTAAGCTCAAAGGGCTAGTTTCTTAAACTTGAACAAATGTCATATTGGGAAGCCTAGAACATTTGTGTTGGCCTTGTGATTTAATAAAGTGTAGACTATAGTAAAGTTATTAAGTAAAGTTTAATGACTTGAAAACTAAATGATGAGAAATCTTAGTTGGGTTAAGGTGAGACTTAATTAGTTCAATGTAACTTAATTTTATGAAGATTGAGATGTCAAGAACCGAAGGGAGTTTGAACTGTTTAACTCGTTAAATGGTGAGTTGAAGATTGAATGCTAGGGTAAGATGGGAGATGTGGGAAGCTGGAGTTAAAAAAAAAAACCCCCTTAAACTATATAATTAGTACATACAAAATTCATGAGAAATTAGTTTAACTTTGTGGGTTTGTATGAACCATAGAGTTAAGTTAATTCAAGAAGTAATTGAATACTATTTTGGATTTTCACTTAAATCTTGTTGGTTGACGATTGGAAAAGTTATGGAAAAATCCTAACCAATTCTTGGTTCCTTGTCTTATTCGTACTAGAAGTGGTTTAAAGATAGATAAATCGTTGAATTTTAAAACTAAGTTTGAAGCTTGATGAACTTGCCTCCCTTATAATAACAACAACATAATGGTGAGATGAATTGTTTAAAGGAACCCAAAGCTAAGTAATGGAATTTGAAGTAAATCAATAAATGTGTGAGTGAGTTACATGCATAATTGATGAAGTATGATTGACTGAATAAAATGATGATTAAGGCTAAGAATTGTGTAATCTGAACTTGGGGAAATTAATTAATGAAAGAAATTCTATAGGTTAAATGTTTGACACCTATGTTGTTAAAAATTGAAAAAGGCGAGATCTTATTAAAGATGGAGGAAGGGGGGGTGATATTTGATTCATTAATGTGTTGTTAGAGCCACATGATTTGTTAGTTGGAAATTGAATAATATGAGTTGATGGTTAATCAGCATGTTTGAAAGTTATTAATTTATATGTGTACCCTTAATTGGCATGTTAAATTTCAGAGTAACCTGGTTATTGAGTTGTACGAATTGAATAAAGGTAGATAAAGGAACTATGAAAAGATGTGTAAGGTTTATGATTTAATGAACTATGGGTTTGTGAAGATTAAATGAAAGGGGTAAAAGATGAACTGTGATTTGAACTGGTAATATTGAATTAAAGGTTGAAATGTGATTGCTTTATGATTTGAAGCATGAGAAATGAGAAACTGAATGTTGAAGAAAATTCATGGTTATGAAATTGATTTTTAGGAGATGGACTCCCGGTTGGTAATGGATATTGATATGGTTAATCAAATATTGAACCGATGATGATTGATATGAATGTGATAAGTTGGGCTTGCACAGCTCCGCGGTGAAAGACCGAAAACTTGCGCAAGATGGGGACCACATGCCCATGGGTTAGCCCCCGAAATGTGGTGGTTGTGTCATGGTGAGTTATAGAGCGACCCATTCTACAATGGTTTCGCGTAGCCTATTAGGGGCGAATGGAGCGATGTTTCTAAAGCTGCACCCGACGCCGGTTCAATATGGGATTGGTTATGTCGTGATGAGTTATAGAGCGACCCATTCCATAATGGCTTCATGTAGCCTATTGGGGGCGAATGGGGCGATTTTTCTATAAGCTGCATCCGGCGTTGGTTTCAAATGATTGTAGTGGTGAGTTATAGAGCTGTCTGTTACCCAATGGCTTTGCGTAGCCTATTGGGGGAATAAGAAGGAGTTTCTATAAGCTGCACCCTACAATGGTTCAATATTGAATTAATTAAATGAAAAGTAATTGTGAATAATGAACTAATGAATTGAAAAGAAAGAAAGTTAATGACTTTATAATAGATAAGCGTGCGTGGGCATTCGATAACTTATTAAAGAAAAAAATGAGAATGAGAGTGAGAACTAAAGAAAGATAAAGAGAAATTGTAATTTATGTCAGGAGAAGAAAAGAAGGGAACTAAAAGAATGTAAATCTAAATATTGGATAACAAAAAGGTGAATAAAGAACTGATGAATTGAAGTGAGGATTAATGGTTTGATAATGATAGATGAGAATGAACATAAGAAGATTTAAGAAAAAGAATGGGATAATTTAAGAAATTATGAAATGAGAAAAGAAAATAATTGTCTGTTGCACAATATCCTGCTCATCTACACCTCACAAGTCATGCATTGCACTTTCTTTAGTTTTTCTCCTACATGTCTCGGCTCACGTATGTTGAATTATATTTTTTACAAGTTTTCATGAACAGGATGAAGCAGAGATGATGATTGATTCTAGGTAAACTCGTGAAGAAGATTGAAAGATGTTATATTTATAATTCAAATGGTAAATTACTATTTTGTGACTTGTAAAGAAATTGAACAATTTGTTAGTGGATGTCAGAATAATTGTGTGTATATTGATATTCAAAGCATTGTATTGGGAAATTTTATAGAAACTATGAGAATTGTTTTGGATGATTGTTAGTCATTATGTAGTTAGAACTGTGATTGGGGGTTGAATATCCGGGCAGTGCCGAGTATATTATATTGTTTATGATTCACATGTGATACTAACATTTTGGAATAGTCCAAAAAACAAAGGAGACTCTGCCAAAATTTTTAAGTTTTATACTTGAATTATTTACAAATTTGGGAGTTTCCGTTTAAAGTGAGTTAAAGGATTCGAGAGAATATCATAAAAGAAGTTCTATAGGAAAAGCTAGTTATAATGTGAGGATCACGCCCCTCAAGTTTGAGGGTGTGACAATTATGTTATGCACTGTAGGAAAAAAAATTAAAAGTTTAGGGGGGATAACCAAAAAATTAAAAGTTTAGAGTTCTTAGCAAACTTATTACTGTTATGTCAGTGTTTTTGTAATTAATTTTTTGTAAATTGTTTTTTCATCAATTGTTTGAACTTTGAAACTTTTTATGCATGAATTCATGTTTTTTTTTCTATCGAATTATTTAAAGACTTTTTAAAGATTGTTTGGAGCCTTTTATATATTATAATTTATATGATTTTATTATTGAAATATGCATGGAATTAAAAATATGAAGTGGTTAAAATAAGTTGTTAAACAGATTATTAAACAGGTTAACACGTTTATAAGCAGATAATATTAGTCTAAAAATAAGTGACACATTTAGTTAAATGGGTAGTGTTAGTATTAAGATTTTTTTGACACGAACTTGATATGGCACGATACGAAAACAACACGACACAATACTCACAAGCTCGACGCATAATATTTTTAACGTGAAAAACCCAACTTGAGTAAAAAACCACAAGATTAATCTAAGTCCAAGTAATCAAGCACTAAACAATTGAACAATTACAAGATACCCACTTACAAAATTTGATCGAATCCTCAATCCAAACATCTTAAACTATCTTGCTGAATCTACGTACATCGTTCTTCACTTGATCACCGTAGCAACAAATCCTCGAACCTTCACAAGTATCAAATCCTCAATACTTTCACACCTGCAGAATCCTCTGTTGCTAAACATAAAACGCCTTCTAAGTTTGAACACAAACAATGTTCGAATGTTGGAGAACTTGAATAATACTCCAGATTATACTTATAAAGTATTGTATTTTATGTCCCCTGAAGTTCAATTTCGAGTCAGGCCTATACTATATTATATAGGCATAAGCAGCCTAGCAGATAGAGTTTGAATCGAATTGAAACTGCCAAGGGTTCGCTCGAGCAGACTTAGGACACCACACATGAACACAAATTTCCTCAAGGCTGCAGATTTAGAAAGATTCACTTTGGGTGCAAACTTTTAAAGATTTCCTTTCGAAAATTGGACTTTCAATTGAACAGTTAACTTTGGTAATATTACTAGATCAGAAGTTATAACTTTCATAAAAGTAATTTTATTTGAACCGTTTGAAGATAATGTTTCACCCACATATCCAAGTCCTGTTCAATCATAGGCTACTTTTTAAACACTTAAGATTTTTCTAAAGTCATGGATCCCGCATTCAATTTCTTAAGCGTAGTATTAGGAGAATCAAGATCCTTTTGCAAATTTACGACTCTCAACTCAAGTGACTTCTTTGACTCAATGTTTCTATGCAAATTTTCTTCAAGATTAACAATTTTATCTTTATAAATTTTGCATGATTCAATTAAGTTTTTTCTTTCTTTTTCAACAGCAATAAGTTTTTTTTATTAAAATGACTTCGTGAGTTTTTAATTGACTAATTTTAGATAAATTTTCAAGCAAATCTTGGTTCAAATTTACTCTTTCTTTTTCAATCAATTTTATTTTTGTAGTCAATTTCAAATTTATTTTAGCCAATTTAAAACTTTGTTCATACAATTTATCATATGCATGCTGAAGAGACTCATAATTTTCGGTTTCATAATCAGAACCATTTTTATGATTAGTTGATTGATTTTGTGAACTTTTGCAAACGAATGTTGGACTAAGACAAGTAGAAGATTTAATAATCACGTAAAAGAATGTCGTGAAATGTAATAAGTAAAGAAAAAACAACACAAACTCATAAAGTTTTGTATTTTATGCCCCCTAAAGTTCAATTTCGAGACAGGCCTATGCGCTATTATATAGGCATAAACAGCCCAGCAAATAGAGTTTCAATAGAATTGAAACTGCTAGGGGTCCACTCAAGCAGACTTGGGACCGCTCGAGCGATCATGTGCCAAATTGCAATTTACCTTATCTTCTGGTTGACGAACTTGCTTTCTTGGCTTTATACCTTCTGCTTGATCACTTGTTCTTTGGTATTTTTGACTTTGTTAGGATAACTCTTGACATCTCCTACTTAATCTAGGACAATTAATTAAGAATTCCACTTAATCTAGAATTCCTTTAAGGATTAGGACTCCATAGATTTTCTTACATTCCAAAACTAGTTAGGAGTTTTACAACAATTCAAGGTGGTTTGATGTGTTAATAACTCTTTTTGGTTAGGATTAGTTTAATGAGAGTTTGAGTTGTATATCTGTATCTTTATTATAGTCTGTCGAAGTTTGATCAAAATGAGAGTCCTAATAACACTCAGTATTCAAGAAGGTACAAGCGCACAAGCTTGAAGTATAAGTCAGCAATGCAGCGTTCGTCATGACCGCTCGGGCGCCCATCAAGGCCTGCTCCAGAGGACCCTAGGTAATTTTGTTAAGTTTAAAATTCTTCAACTTGGGATTTGGTGACCTATAAAAAGGTTATTAAGCAGCCACAAAAAATACTTTTGACACTTGATTATTCAAAGCAACAAAAGCACATCAGAAGCCTTTTCATGTCTTCAACATTCGAAAATCGTTCGAGTTAAATCTTAAACGGCATTCTAAGTTCTAACGGAGGATTCTGCTAGAGAAGCTGTTTCGAGGATTCGTTACAGTAGAAATCAAGAGGACAATGGTGCACGAGGATTCGACATACAAGCATAGGACTACTAGGTTAAGGATTCAACTAGAGTCTGTAAGTTGTATTGTAACTGTTTAATTGATTATAGTGCTTGATTCCTGAACTTGGTAAGTCCCGTGATTTTTTACCCGTCTTAAGTTTTTCCACGTAAAAAAATCTACGTGTGAAGTTTACTTCTTACTGCTTATGTTTTTCGTAGATGTGATTGATTGAATCTCAAAAATATTACTTTTCTATCAACATAAACGGAAAACATATTTTTCAATTGGTATTAGAGCGAGATTTGTTTTTACAACAAAAGTTTTCGATTCTAATTAATCACATTCATGGAATTTCCTAAAGAAGAAAACTCAACCGTATGACCACCCATGTTAGATTGAGGAAACTAACCCTATTGAAAAGCATGGATGAGGGCGTTTCTTAAATCTATTGATGAAAGGGTTTGGATAACTGTAATAACTGACTATACCCCATTCACTTTAAATATGGTGATGAGATTATTTCGAAACCAACTGAATAATGGGAGAAAAAAGATTTAGACGAAGCTGGTTATAATAGCAAGGCTATCAATGCAATCTTTAGACGTCACACCAGAAGAGTTTAGACGAATTTGTACGTGTGAAATCGTTAAAGATGCATGGAATATACTTGAAGTCACACACTAGAGCACTTTAACTGTTAAAATCTCAAAACTTCAAAGGCTCACTACAAATTTTGAAACTCTAAGGATGGAAGAGAATGAGACATTTGATGAACTTTATGCCAAGTTGAGTGATATTGTTAATTTCAATTTTATTCTTAATGAAAAAATCCTAGAATCTCGCATTGTTAAAAAAATCTTATGATCACTACCTGAACGATTCCAACTAATGGTTACTGCCATTAAAGAAAGTAAAGATATCGATCTTCTAAAAGTGGAACGGTTGGTTGGAAACCTTTAGACTTTTGAGTCGACCCTACGTTAACCTAAAAAATCAAAAGGTGTTGCTTTAAAATTTACAAAGGTTGACTTAGATTCTTTTGATGATGAGACAGAATTTGATCCCGAAGTTATGACCTTTATTGTGAAAAAGTTAAGAAAATTTGTTTTGAATAAAAAACCTAACTTCAAGTCAAAATTCAAAAAGTTTGGTGATCAAAGTAAGAATGTGGCTAAGTATGAAAAGAAGAAATCTAAAGTTCAAAACCAGACTATACAGTATTTTGAGTGTCAAGGATATGGTCACATTGCATAGAACTGTCCAAACAAGAAGAAAAAGAAAGAAAAAGTCTTCACTATCACATGGGATGATAAAGTTGAGTCAAGTCATGATGAAACTAGATACGAACCTAAAAGCGAAGAGTGTAAGTTTGTTGCTTTAACTGCTTCTACTGGATCTTCTAAATCTGAATTCTCTGACCGACAATCACGGGCGTCTAATAGTGATTCTGGTAAAGAGGATCCAAATTCAGATTTAGAATCAGAAGATAGCAGTGAGAAAAATCTTCAGTTAGCTTATGATAAACTTCACAAAGAATGTTACAAAATGACAAAAGTTGTCACTAAACTGCCACTAAAGGTTAAAACCTTGGAAAAGGACAATGATGGCCTTCAATCAGAATTGATCGAGTCTCAAGTTCTTGTTTTTCAGATAAAAAATTTTAAATCCAAAATTACTAGAAAGTTGGTCAGTTCTGACAAACAAATGAATTAATTTATTGAGTCTTGTGATTCCCTCAAATCCAAAGTTTTTGAATTAGATCTGGAATTTCAAAACTCAATAAAGTCAAAATCCTCGTTTAAGGTGAAAATCAAAGAGTTAGAACCTGAACTGTTTACTGCTAATACCACTATCAAGAAGTTGATGCAGGGTCCCTGAGTTTGGAAGACATCTTAAGTGTTCAGAAAGTGACGTTAGACCGAACCAAACTTGGGTATGTTAAAAATTTCTGTCACGAAGACATCAGGTAAAATCAATTTTGTTAAAGCTACCAACATGCCTACAGGTTCGGGTCAAAATATTTTTAAAAAGTTTAATCAATTCAAGACAGAAAGTTATGGAAAACTTTTCAAAAACCCTTACCATAATCAACTGGTTTTAAAAAATTTGTTCCTATCTATCATTTTTGTGGTATTGTGGGACACATTCGACCCAATTGTAGAAAGTTAAATTCACTGTCTTTTTATCAAAACAAAAGAAAAATTAAAAAATTACATGACCAAATCAGACGACTGAATGAAAAACTCACTGGCAGTTGGACGCTAGAGCGGACCCAAGGGGCACTCGATCGGCCAATTGGCAAAGAGACGAAATAACTCACTGGCAGTTGAGCACTCGAGCGAACTCAATGGGCGCTCAAGAAACCAACTGGCAGAGAGCCAAAATAGCTCACTGGTAGTCGAGCGCTCGAACAAACCCAAGGGGTGCTTGAGCGACCAACTGGCAGAGACCCTATTTTGGCAAGAAACCCAGTACCCAAATCAAATCCCTTTTGAAAACACATTTTGTTTGGGTTCAAAAGTCTAATTTGAAATGTCATGTAGTTTACACGGCCCTAAAAGCTCAAAATTCTTTTTTGTGGTACTTGAATAGTGGTTGTTCTCGACATATATCAAGCGATAAGTCCCTATTCTCGAGTGTCGATCCATATAATGGAAGACTTGTCACATTTGATGATGGAAACTCCTCTAAGATTATTGGTAGAGGATCCATCATCTTTTTAGGGCTTCCCAAATTAGACAATGTCCTTCTCATAGACGGTTTGAAAGAAAATTTACTTAGCATCAGTTAAATGTGTGATACACACCATGAAGTACATTTTACTAAAATTGAATGTTTGATTTTGGATAAAAAGAAAAAAAATTGTAATTCATGGTGTTCAAACATCTGACAACTGCTACGAAATTTTGCCTAAAACTAATCTAACATGTCATTCAGCCAAAACTGATGAAGCTGAACTGTGACATAACCAGTTAGGTCACATTAATTGTAAGGACTTATCCAGACTTGCTAATCTTAAATTGGTTAATGGCATTCAAAACTTGGCTAATTCTACAAAAATTATTTATGGATCATATCAAGTGGGTAAACAAATTAAAGTCCCCTACAAGAAAATAAATCAGCTTGCTACTCAATACCCTCTTCAGCTTCTGCACATGGATCTTATGGGTCATACTAGAACATAGAGTATTGGTGGCAAGAAATATATTTTTTTATTATTGATGACTTTTCTAAGTTTACTTGGGTAAACTTTCTGAAAGAGAAATCTAACACTTTTACTGCATTTAAATTCTTATGTCTAAAGTTGAATAATGAATAGAAAGGGAAGAATCAACACATCTCAAAGATTAGATAAGATCATGGAAGAGAATTCGTGAACTAAAAATTCTCAAATTTTTTGACGAACAGGGGATCCAGCATGAGTTCTCCACTCCAAAAACACCACAACAGAATAGTGTAGTGGAACGAAAAAATTGGGTGGTACAGGAGATGGCGAGAGTCATGCTACATAGTAAAAACATTCCTCTCATATTTTGGTCTGAGACTGTAAACACCACTTACTATGTGATTAATCGGGTGTACTTACAGCTAGGCACCAAACAAACTGCATATGAGTTGTGGAAAGGTAGAAAGCCAAATGTGAAATATTTTAGAATTTTTAGGAGCAAATGTTTCATCTTAAAAGATTGTGAACAATTGGATAAATTTGACTCCATAAGTGATGACATGATATTTCTAAGCTATTCCATATAGTAGAGCATAGAGAGTGTATAATTTTTTCACTTCTACTATTATGGAATCTGTTAATGTAGTTGTTGATGATACCTGAAGTAGACATCGCTGACTCACAAATACTTTATGATCTAGTTCATCCCAGCTCGCCTAAACAAATTATGGATTCAAGTTTAGATACTGTTACAACACCAGTGGAGCCAGCAACATTAGAACCCTCTTCACGGGTTAAACTCAATCATCATATTGACCATGTGATTAAAGAGGTAACGAAACCTATGATAACATGTTGACAAATGCGAAATCAGGTAAATTAGGTAAGTTATTTATGTTATGTGTCATTTATTGAACCAAAAAAATGTGAAAGAGGCTCTGACTAACGATTGTTGGGTGAATGCTATATATGAAGAAGTCGAACAATTCGTCAGGAATGATGTTTGGGAATTAGTACCTAGACCTGAAAATGTGAATGTTATTGGTACTAAATGAATTTTCAAAAAGCACAATCATAAAAAATAAGGTTAGGTTAGTGGCACAAGGCTACACACAAGTAGAAGGAATAGTCTTTGATGAGACCTTGGCACCGGTGGCCAAATTAGAGTCTATTCATATTCTACTTGTTGTAGCCTGTTTGTTAAATTTCAAATTGTACCAGATGGATGTAAAAAGTGCCTTCCTTAATGGGCAGTTGAAGGAGGTGGCCTACGTTGAATAGCCAGTTAGGGTTGTATACTAAAAATTATGGATGTTATTAGTTTTAGTATTTAATTTTATTCTTTAATAAAATTATTTTTTTATTTTATGATAATCTTAATGAGTAACATATACAATATTTTTTCTTTAATGTTATACATGGATGTCATTTATTTTATACAGCATTTAATCTTATGTGTAGAGTACGGCTTACATATAGAAGATTAGATTATAAGGTCTTGCAGAATATAAATTTTAATTCACAATTTAGATAGAATTGGACAAACCATCGGTACAACTGTAGCATAGAGTTTTAGTAAGCCTGTCTTGGTTACGGGAAACAGATAATAGCGTCATCTATTGTTTCAAGTCGCTGTGCTAGTACGCTTTGTGTATATTGAACAGGACCACATTGGGATAGTTAATTTTATACTGATTATATAAATTAATTTACACCCCAAGGTTATTATAAGTGCTTATGCACTTAATCCCAAAATAATTATTATTTGCGTATATTTAATATTCGTTATTTTAATTTATTAGAGGGTGCGATCTTTTATGGGTCACTAGTCTTGGTGAGTTGGATAGTGGTATTAATTATATGGTGAATATTAATTATTGACGGAATTCACGTCCCGATTGTTCGGGATTGACGATACCTCCTTAAGGAAGCTTATAAGTTTTAACTGGGCCAAACCCTACAGGTGAATTTAATTATCCGGCTGTAAAATAAATTAAATGGAAGGGCTTAAAAAATTTTAAGAAATCAATTAAATTTAATAAGCAGGTATCGAGAATCTTAATGTGGGAAGATGAGTTAAGCATTTAATAAAATAATCGATTTTGAGAATGTAGCTGGGAGTGCAATTATGATTCTTTAGTGGTATGAATTGTAATTTACGTTTTTATGAAATTGTGTTAGGGACAGGCAAATTTTTATAATTGCATTAGAAGTCCAAGTCATATTTACTCCACAAGTCCCCTATTGTAGCCCTATATATATGCAGTTATACTAACCCTATTCCTCATTCCACACTTTGTGAATTAGGGTTTTCACGTAAATCTTAAGAGGTTAGATTAGCAGGTTCACGATCACGATAGATCGTAACCCATGTTACGTTCGTGACTCGCATTCGAGAATACAGTAAAAGACTTTGATCGGAGCTTCAACTCGGTGTTTACAAACTCGTGATTGTTGTAGTAACCGAAATTATTCTACAAGATTTCAAAAGGTATAATCCCAAATATAACTTTAGGAGTACTGGTTTTATTTTGATTGATACCACATCATTATCCTGCTGATGCCAACATCTCTATCATTGAAGCTGATATGACGCCCATCCACGAGCAACAACACAAACATCCAACTTAGTGAGAAGCTTACCAGAGAGAAGCTCATTTAACTCACCTGGAATACCAAAGAACAGATCTCAGCAAACCTTCAAACTTTTATCACGAACCACTATTCTCACCTAGGAGGAACATCAAGTGGTTCACCATTGTCTGGGATAAGGTTCCACACAACCGAAAACCAATCCGGCATCACAGTCACAAAGTCACCTGACCCAATGGGTCACTTGACCAAACATGTCACGCAGTTGTCACGCAAACAGAACATCTCTTAGGTACCCAAAACCTAAACAAACCCAACCATATTGTTGGTGCCACAGCACATCACTACTCAGTATCACACAACCAAACGCCTCGTCACTGGATCACTGATACCAAGGCTATAGATCAACCTTAAGCTAAACATGATTGTCGACGTCCGACAAAACAACATGATGACTGTCCTCCGACATCAACTCCAACTCATAACACATACCTCTATCCCTCGAGTCCACAATAGCAAATATTTGGACCAAAACACTAACCAATACTTGCATCTTACACTTAGTAATTTCCTCGCATCTAGAACTCGTCACGGCCCTTCCATTCCCAACCAAACAATCGTGTCGGTCCGAACGAGCCACGCTAACCAAGGCTTCTCCACATCATACTCTTGGGACCACCAACTACACAAACAACAGTTATACCGGAGCACAACATTCACCACAGTTGACAACCACTTCTCGCCTCCAAGAACTCTGAGCGGTTCCAAGCCCCAAACAGGACCCAAACCAGACTCACAAAAGTTTATCCAAAACTCACCATACACATATCACAGCCGCACTGATCCAACAAAACTCCCGCTCTGCAAAGAGCTAGAAGTACAACCCTGCACACAACCGAACACGCACAACCTAGAAGAAGCCGCACACAATGGTTAAAGATTCTCTACTGATGGCTACAAAAGAACTCTGTGTATCAACACCAACTCTCTTATCACAAGAACAAGCACAAGCGATCCGAGCCTGCCAGCTCAACCTCACCGGGAACACAACCCAAATGGCCTCCACCACCATACATCACAAGCTACACTCTGACTTTGTTTACCACACCTTTACGCACTCACTTTCAATCTTCCACCTCTGGATCATGCTATCCAAACGTGCAATTCTTTATGGTTCTCAACTGCGGGAGCAATCGAATCCCAAGTCATGCACACAAACGCTTAACATCCAAGAAGGCATATATCTCTGCACCACATCTCGAAGTCACGATAACTCAAACTCACAATCACCCGATCACGGCGATACAAGTCCCCGAGTCACAACTCTAAAGGGTCACAGCACGGATACAAATTTATTGAGATTCCACAGCCTCAGAATACAACCAAAACCTAAATCGATCAAGAACCTGGCATCTCCATCCAACCGAGATGAAACAACTCGCACCAAACAACCGTCTACAATGAAACGCCATCTCAGTCCAGAGAGAAGAAAAGGGTTAACAAAATCCAAGACCCAATCTCAGCATACACCTAGTACTCATCAACACTTGGTCCTCAAGGAACCCTGCAAACCTTACCTTGAAGCCATGTCGACCACTGTCAAACAGCTGTCATCAACCACAATCACAGTCCTCAGACCATCCACTGTACCAAGCTCCCAATTCTTCAACCTCACGTGAACACCATCAATATTCATGGCTTGTGCAACTTGCACAATACCTCCCAAAAACTCATCACCAATCATCCACAGATACACACAATAACATGCCCATCGCGCCGAGTCCTCACTTCTCAAGGTCGCGCTTACTTGCCTAATTCCTGCTTTGCAAGCCATAACCACATCACGGTACCAAACAAAAGAAACCCAAATCCTGAGACCTCTCGTCCAGAGTACTAATAACTCTCTTAGTCATACGGGCACCTTCCGCACTTCTGCTCTCAAAGCACATATCGACCACAGGCATCGTACCCTACGATTTCTCACATATCACCCTAGGCCAGCCAAACCACACGGTCCACTATTGAACCTCATCACTCCACACTTCGTTCCCATGGGTAAACAACGTACCCATCTCTGAACCTAAGGTGGAACACAAACAATCCCTGGACATATCATACCAAGATACGTCATCTCAACACTAAGCAAACCACATGAACCTAGCACGGTTCCCAAACACGATCTCCAAATCACCAGGATATCGACCAAACCACTGACCTGCATTCCCATGGGAATCTCACAGAACCGATACTCGTCGCAGGGACCCTTACACATTCCCATACAGCCGTAACCCAGGCTCTTCCAAGCATAACTGCAATTCATACTCATTCCCATATCCTTGAGCTCACTCTCTCGGAACTCAATTTTCAAACCTCAAAAGGTACACAATGTCTAAGGTCATCAGAC
This sequence comes from Heliamphora pulchella, assembly GCA_032270985.1. NCBI lineage: Eukaryota > Viridiplantae > Streptophyta > Magnoliopsida > Ericales > Sarraceniaceae > Heliamphora > Heliamphora pulchella. The sequence continues at coordinate 9,959 of JAULJZ010188128.1, read as the reverse complement.
TACTTAGACTAAAAACAACATCCTAATGACCACCATCGACATCCTAACTACCAGGGAATATCTCATAACCACTGACGTTCTGCCATCTCAACATACGCTCGGCCAAGGATCTCTACGCTCCCATCAACTATGTTCTCGTCTATACCCCATCTCGTGTACACGGCTCACGACATAGCATGGCTCACGACGTATCTAATCCATCACACGGCCAGAACCACGTATACCAAGACTTTGAAGGGACTGTCGCTATCCCTAATCTATTCACATCAATTGATTTCCTAGGGTCTCCAACACCTCATCACCTCGACTCACAAGGTCAACCATAACACAACTCCAACATCCACTAGCCTACTCTCCAGGGGAGCCAGCTACTATAACCAAGCCACTAACTAGGCGTCATCTGCACCCGAACAAACTCTGCTCGTACTCACACTCAACATATACCAACCGAGGACATCCTCACGCGGCTACATTCAACTCACTGTTGAGTCCCACAACATACCAAGCGATTAACGATCAACGCTCAACCCAGAACCCTGTCTCTGCAACAATCACTGCAACCGAGTCACACAACTAAGACCCAAACCACGGTCTTGTCGCCTCTAGGGGTGTACAGGTTATATAAAAGAAAACATGAAACACGACAACCTAAGGTCGATCTATCATGTTAATTCTATCACATACTACATAATCATGCTATCACATAGTCACGACGATCATGCAGACACAACATCGATACCGAGGAGAACCGACAAGAATGACTCGTCACTCTGGATAACCTACTTAGATTTCCTGCTAGAAATCACATCCATGAAACGCGTTTCTAACTTGGCTCCCAAGTTTATTAATCCAAACACCCGAAGGCAAGACTAATCAATCATAAGATCCAACCTCCATACTCACATATACACCACAAGCTATCATGCTGATGTTAGGAAAATGAGGTAACACATACAATCAAGCATACATACATCCTCACAAGGTGATGTGCCCTCTTTTCCATGGCTCTTAGGTATTCGAACCCAGAGCTCTGATACCAAGTTGTCACGCCCCAAACTCCGGGTTACATGAAAATCCACCAAACACTAGTTTTATAAAAATATAGATTTTCATACATTTTAAATCCACCTGTTGACACCAATGGAATACCCATAATGTATGTCTCATAAATAATAAACATATATTCTCATACATGAATAAACATATCGCCAAAAGGCGTATAAAACCTGCCGTAAGGAACAGGCATACCAAAAAGGAAAACTACTAAAAGTCTTCCATTAACCATCAACACGGGCACCACAAGATCTACTCGAGATCATCATCCATGTCATCACCTGAAAAAGGTTTTCAGAAAATTTCACATCGTGAGCTGAAACCCAATAGAACATAGATTATAAAACTGTAAAACAGGCTATGCAATTACACAAACGGGCTCAACCACAGGAGCCAAAAAGATTTTTCTCTCAAAACCAACAGTTTTCCATCAGGCCACCAAGAGCCTCAAAAATGGTTTTGTCTCACAAAACCCACGTTTTCCATCCTTCAACTATGCATATCATCCTAACAGATATCAAGCCACAGTTAAGGAGAAAGCTGTAATAAAACAGTAAGCTCGACTCAGGCCACACTGTCAAGGAGAAAAGATGTAAATGAAATCCTATGTACCGACTCTGCCCTACAGATAAAGGTAACAACTATAGACTCTCTTCCATTACCCTAAATCCACAGGCTTGGTAAAGACAAGCATTATACGGAGTCACGACAATGTACTCAATTTACGAGTCAAGCCCGAGGGTCCAGAGCACCCAACATAACCACTCAATTTACGGGACCTGAGCCCGAGGGTACAGAGCACCCAATACACTCAATTTACGGGAACTAACCCAAAGGTACAGAGCACCTACGCTACGCACATTTCTGAACTTACACCGAGAAGTAATGGAAGCCCAACTCAACCAAATCCACTGTCACGGTACATCTATGAATAACATTTAAAAATCCACAAGAAATTATACAGCACATGTATAAAAAGAGATTCAATCCATCAAAATGGAGATCAAAAACCATTTCCAACAAAACGTTTAAAATTTTTGACTCAATCCCGCGGGTTAGTTCCAAACCTCCAAAAAGACGTTTTTCACCATTTTCACAAAATATCTCATTTTCAAACCTCTTTTGAAAACTACGGATACCACGTACCTGAATCACGTATACAACCGAGAAAAAGGCGTAAAAACTCACTTTTATCCAAAAACCAAGGTTTACACATGAAAATCACATTTGATATATTTTTTACCTGGTGAAAACATGTATAAATGCATAATACACCCTCATAACAGTAGTAGGTCTAGAATCCTACCTCAGCGAATCAAAACTCGAAGCCTCAAAAATTGAACCTCGACGAAACTGAATTCTGTCCGGATATATGCGAAGTCCACATCCTCGATAGCAAGAATCCATAAGCTATTCAATTGAAAACCAAGCCCCGACCCCTCAAATCTAGAGAGAAGGCAAAGAAAATAGGAGAGAGAAACTAGATCTGGAAATCAAAATATTCCAAAATATCTCAACGGCTGGATATTTATAAAGAATGCCAAAAATCCACTGTTCAGTCGACTGAACCCCAAGTTCAGTCCACCGAACGACGCTACTAGAAATGTCAAAAAGCCTTGTCGACACGATTCAGTCGACCGAACTCAAAAAACTCGATTTAGTCGACTGGGCCAAGCCCTTCAGTCAACTGAACTGCTGGGCAGTGTGTTTTCGACGCTGAAACAGTTTTTTTTAAGTCCAAACACTTGCCAAACAAGCCTCTACCAAGCCTGAAAAAGCGTGAAACTCTTATACACTTGCTGTTCTACTATGAAGAAACAAAACCCATCACACCAAGGTCAACGGTTAACTCAAACTCCGTCAAAACTTAACTTATTCCAAAAAAGAAAGAGTTCAGGGTCTCACAGTGCCGGCATGACCGGCGCAGGCTGCTAGTTTGGGCTGGTGGTGGCCGACTGTTTGGCTGATAAGGCTCGGGACGGTGATGTATTTGTATAACACTGCAACTCAAGGAATCCTAACATAACTTGAATGTCGGAAGCTTATTCTAGTAAGGGTTGGAAGATTACAGATAATCTTCAAACAGGAGACTGAAACTCAATAGAATTTCTATTTGATCATAAAATCATGTATATATATATATATATATATATATTACATTTATATTTATTTAAATTGCGTAGATGATATATATCTATTTTATATTTCATCTTTATTTTAATTAATTCAGAAAAATTCGATTTTAATTATTTTTGTAACAAAAAAATAAAATAAAATTTTCTTTAATTAAAATTGTTTTTTTGAATGAAAATTTTAGATATTTGATTTTGTTACAAATTAACACATTTAAGATGACTTTGTATTAAATCAGATATATTAGAAAAACGTAAAAATTAATTCCATATTTTGAATTAATTAAAAAAAAGTTTAATTTAATAAAAAAAATTTCAGAAAAATGTGTAACTGGAAAATAAAATAAAATTTATTGTTTTTTATTTAAAATAAATTTTTTTAAATAAATAAGAATTTTAGAATATTTTATTTGTTACACATTAAAACGCGAAAATATGGTTTAGAAAAATTAAAATCTTTCAAATCGTGTGATTTTTCAAAATTAATAAATTTATTTTAATTAAATAGTTTTTATAACCCTTAAAAATATTTTAAAAAATCTAAGTGTGAGAGAGAATTTATTCACAGATAAATCTCGCGGTCTCTATCACTAGTTCGTAGGTGATATAATTAATTCTGCGTGTTGACAGTAAGGGATTCCTCCCATCGAACAGAAATAATTACGGTATCACCGGTACGAACCTCCTTCAAGGATAATTCTAGATAATTATTAGTGTGGATCACTTCTCCATCTGAATAGTTCATTACGAAGCAATTGATTCGGAATTAGGTGGTGATTAACATTTAGTTATAAATAATAGTATCCACTCTATCTGAATCACTGCTATTATTTATTGGATCGAAACTACATCAGCTATTTAATTTTACTTGGCACGGTCTGTTGTTTAGATAGTAAATTAATAGAAATTCGCCTGTCTGGACAAACGATGGATAGTAGACGTTCTTTCATCAAGGTGTGCTATTCACATGGTACCATGCTGCTGACGAATTTTTTTTTAAATGGTTGAGGGGACCATTTTAAAAAAAAATCAAAGTTTTTGCTCGTCATAATTAATGATTTTTAATTATGTGATTCGCATGTTTAAGATGACTTTCAATCTATTCGCGACCATACTAAAAAAAAAAACAAACTAACGAGACCAAACTATATAGACTGGAAAAGAAACTTGGATATTGTCTTCATTGCCGAGAACTGTAAGTTTATATTATCTGAGATTTGTCTATTAGTACCTGATGAGGGGGCGATCGAACAGAAAATCCAAGCTTATTAGAAGTGGCAGAAAATTGATCAGATAGCTCACTGTTACTTTTGACTTCTATGTTAAATGTATTACAGCATCAGCATCAGTCTATGCCCAGTGCCTATAAAATGATTATAAACCTCAAAAAAATATTTAGGGATCAAAATCGTGCTGCTAGGCAGGTGGCCATAAAATTTTTGATGAATAAAGCATGGTTGAAGGCACCCCAGTTAGGGATTATGTTCTGAAGATGATCAGTCTTCTGAATGAACTAGAGATCCTAAGAGCTAAAATTGAAGAAAAAACCTAGGTCGATATCATACTCCAGTCACTACTTGATAGATTTAAGCAGTTCTGCTTGAATTATTCCATGAATAAGCTCAAGTTTGTATTAGCAGAACTTCTTAAAGAATTTCAAGCAACCAACGGTGTTCTTAAGAAGCTAGGTAGTGCTCATGTGGCTGAAAAAAATTCTTTCTCCAAGTCAAAAGGAAAGAAGAAAAAAAAGATTCAGAAATAGAAGAGCACAGGTTCAAAAGCAGCTAAGGGGCCAAAAGCTAGTGTGAAGAAGCCGAGAGGCAAGTGCTATTACTGTAACCAATTGGGACATTGAAAAAAGCAGTGTCCAGTTTTTCTCAGTAAGCAGAATAAGTAAGATAATTTCTATTTACTAGTGATTGAAACATATTTAACGGTGTTATCTACTAGTACCTAGTGTGTAGATACGGGAGTCACTAATCATGTCTGCAATTCATTGCAAGAGTTCCAAGAAACCATGCAACTCAATTATGAAAACATTTACCTACATATGGGCAATAATACTAGGGTGGCAGTAGTTGCAGTAGGAGATGTCACTCTCAGTTTTAGTAGATATAGAATTTTAATTTTAAAAGATTATCTTTATGTACCTTCTATTAAAAAGAATATAATTTCGATTTTTAATTTAATAAAGAACAAATATTCAGTTCATTTTAATGACTATGTGGTTATTAAGAAAAATAAACGTTTTATTTGTTCTGGTATATTGGTGGATGATCTGTATGTTATATCTCCTATCTCTTCTGTACTACAACTAACTGAATTGAATAACACATCTAATTTATCATATAAGAGAAAAGATCCTTCTTTAATGAACTAAACATTTCTTTAGCACTTATGATTGGGTCATATTAATCTAAAAAGAATAAATAGACTGGTAGAAGATGGACCTTTAAGTTCATTAGAAATGGAAGCACTTCCAGTCTGTGAATCCTACTAATAGGATAAAGTGACCAAGGAGCCATTTTCGGCTAAAGGCTATAAAGCTAAAGAACTGTTGGAATTGGTTCACTCTAATGTGTGTGGTCCTATGACTATCTGGGCTAGAGGTAGTTTTAAGTACTTTGTCAGTTTCATTGACGACTACTCAAGATATGGATATATTTATCTGATATACCGTAAGTCTGAATGTTTTGAGAAATTTAAAGAATTCAAGACGGAAGTGGAGAAGCGTCTAGGTAAAAATATCAAATCACTACGATCCAACCGTGGTGGCGAGTACCTCTTTAGAGAGTTTAGGGACTACTTGTCGTCAGAAGAGATTATATCCCAACTTACTATATCGGGAACTCCACAACATAATGGTGTAGTAGAAAGAAAGAAAGAATAGGACTCTTATGGAAATGGTAAGGTCGATGATGAGTTATTCAGATTTATCCAATTCGTTTTGGGGACTTACATTAGAGACAACGGCTTATATTCTAAACTTGGTACCTTCTAAATTAGTACCTTCTTCTCTCACAGAATAGTGAACCGGGCGTAAGCCTAGTCTGAGACATATTCAAATTTAGGGGTATCTAGCATATGTGCTGAGAGGGAACGCAGGTAAGTTGAAACCAATGACAAAAGTATGTTTCTTTGTCAAGTATCCCAAAGGAACAAAATGTGGCTTATTTTATAATTTTAAGGCTTAAAAGGTCATTATTAGCACCAATGCCTGATTCTTATAAGAGGATTATATCATGAACCACGAGTGCAAAAGTAAAATTATTTTAAAATAATTGAGAGAAAATACCAGTAGAATAGAAGAGGAACTATAAGTCACTGATATCCATTACCTCATCATAGTGGGAGGATTATCGAGGTAGGTGCAGATCCTGAATCAGATCAAGCTGCTACTATTAACATGCTAGTCGAGCATGTGGGTAATAGTGTAGCACAAGGTTCAAATTCTACACAGCGCATTACTGCTAGTACACAGATTCAGGTAATGCCTTGTCTTAGTGAAAGGGTTATTTATCAACATGATCGGTATATGTTCTTGGGAGAGTGTTTTGACAGAATCTCGGTAGAACAGGATACCAAACCCTGTAACTACAATGAAACACTTCAGGGACAAAGATACAGATCTTTGGCAAAAGGTTATATATTCTAATCAGGTCTAAGAACTTGTAGTACCACTTGAAGGGATCAAACTCATCGGATGCAAGTGGATCTACAGGAGAAAGAGAAGAGCAGACAAGAAGGTAGAAACCTTCAAAGCTAGGCTTACTGCAAAAGGATTCACTCAGAAAGAAATGATTGATTATGAGAAAAAAAATTTACCGGTAGTCATGCTTAAGTTTATCCGAATTCTCTTATCTATTGCGGCTTATTTCAATTATGAAATTTAGTAAATGAATGTCAAAACAGCTTTCCTTAACGGAAGTCTTGACGAGTGTATCTATATAGTACAACCAGACAATTTCATAACAAAGGGCCAAGAGTACATGTTGTGCAGGCTTAAGAGATCTATTTATGGATTTAAGCAGGTATCAAGTTCTTAGAATACTCGATTTGATCAAGCCATAAAATCTTATGATTTTGATCAATGTTCAGATGAGTCCTGTGTATACAAGAAGCGTGACAGAAGCGTGGTAGTCTTTTTAGTACTTTGTGTAGATGATATCTTGCTCATTGAAAACGATGTGAGGGTGTTATCTTCGGTAAAAGTATGGTTATCTAGGCAGTTCGATATGAAAGACTTGGGAGAAGCCAGTCACATCGTTGGGATCGAGCTTTTGTGAGATAAAAATAAAGAATGTTGGGCTTATCACAAGCAAATTATATCGATGACATCCTTACTCGTTTTAGCATATAGAATTTTAATAAAGTGTTTCTCCTTTTCAGGCATAGAATCACTCTATCCAAATATTAGTGTCTTAAAACACTTGATGAGATAGAGAAGATGAAGGCGGTTCTTTATACTTCGGCAGTATAAAACCTAATGTATGTTATGCTTTGTACTAGACCCGACATCTATTTTGCCGTTGGCATGGTTAGTAGATATCAGTCTAACTCAGGACAGGAGTATTGGATTTCGGTAAAGGATATAATCAAGTACTTGAAAAGGACTAAGGATTATATATTGGTTTACTAGGCAGATAATTTAGTACCTTTGGGGTACATAGACTCGGACTTTTAGTCAGATAAAAATTTTTATAAGTCTACCTCGGGATATGTGTATACCTTTGGAGGTAAAGCTATTAGTTAGAAGAGTATCAAGCAGTCCTATATTGTTGATTCTACTATGGAGGCCGAGTATGTGGTAACTTCTAAAGTAGCCTAGGAGCCATTTGGCTTCGGAACTTCCTATTGGATCTAGATATGGTGCCTATAGTTCAGTCGGCTATTACACTTTATTGTGACAATAGCGGATCGGTTCCAAACTAGAATGAGCTAAGAATCCACAAGAAATGAAAACACATTGTGCGTAAGTATCACCTAATACGAGAAATTATACAGAGGAGTGATGCTATTGTAACTAAGATTGTATCAGAATACAACCTTGCAGATCCTTTTACAAAGAGCTTATTAGCTAAGACTTTTGACAGTCATGTAGAGGGCATGAAAGTCAAATGTATGGTAGCATGATTTTAAGTATAAGTGGGAGATTATCATGGTTGTATACTAAAAATTATAGATGTTATTGGTTTTATTATTTAATTTTATTCTTTAATAAAAAAAAATTTCATTTTATTAGAATCCTAATGAGCAATATATGTAATATCATTTCTTTACTGTTATACATGGATGTCTTTTATTTTGTACAGTATTTAATCTAGTGTGTAGAGTACGATTTACACACAGAAGATCAAATTATCTGTTCTTGTAGAATATAAGTTTTAGTTCACAGCTTAAATAGAATTGGATAAACCATTGGTACGACTGTAGCACAAAATTTTAGTAGGCTTTTCTTGATTACAGGAAACAGATAATAGTGCCATCTATTGTTTCGACTTGCTGTACTAGTACACTTTGTGTGTATTGAATAGGATCACATTGAAGTAATTAATTTTATACTAATTATATAAATTAATTCACACCCAAGGTTATTATGAGTGGTTATACTCTTAATTTTGAAATAATTATTATTTATGTATATTTAATATTCATAGTTTTGATTTATTAGATGGTGCAATCTTTTATGGGTTAATAGTCCCAGTGAGTTAGATAGCAGTATTAATTATATGGTGAATATTAATTATTAACTGAATTCATGTCCCGATTGTTTGAGATTGACGATACCTCCTTAAGGAAGTTTATAAGTTTTGACTGTGCCAAACCCTGCAAGTAGATTTAATTATCTCGCCATCAAATAAGTTAAGCAGAAGAGCTTAAGAAATTTTAAAAAGCCGATTAAATTAAATTGTTAGTAATTAAATTTAATTGGTGGGTATCGAAAATCTTAACATGGGGAGATGAGTTAAGCATTTAATAACAGAAACCCGAATACTCAGTTTTGATAATGTGGCTGGGAGTGCAATTACAATTCTTTAGTGGTATGAATTGTAATTTATATTTTTATGATATTGTCTCAGGAGCAGGCAGATTTTTATAATTATATTAGAAATCTAAGTCATATTTACTCCGCATGTCCCTACTGTAACCCTATATATATGCAGTTATGCTAACCCTATTCCTCATTCCACACTTTATGAATTAGGGTTTCTACGTAAATTCTAAGAGATTAGATTAGCAAGTTCAAGATCATGATAGATCGGAGCCCACCCAACGTTCATGACTCGCATATGGGAATACAATAGAAGGCTTGGATCGAAGTTTTAACTCAGTGTTTACAAACTCGTGGTTGTTGCAGTAACCAAAATCATTCTACCAGATTTCAAAAAGTATAATCTGAAATCTAACTTTAGGGGTACAAGTTTTATTTTGATCATTCGACATTAAAAAGTTTTAAACTGAAGCCTGTTTCGGTGATTGCCCGTCTAGTATTTTTTTTATCGAAAAAATTATATTCAAATCAATGATCTTGGTAGTTTGCCTCCAACACAACCTAAAGGCTTTGAGGATCTACATAATCCTGATCATGTATATAAGCAAAAAAGAGCTTTATAAGGGCTAAAATAAGCCCCCGAGTATGGTATGAAAAACTAACCACCTACTAGTCAACAATAATTTTATTAGAGGAAGTGTAGATTGTTAGGGTTGGTATACTAAAAATCATATTTTTAGTATTTAATTTTATTTTTTAATAAAATTAATTTTTTATTTTAT
>JAULJZ010188118.1:0-21376 GCA_032270985.1 Heliamphora pulchella | reverse complement strand
ATATCCAAGGGGAGTGAGCGGGGTTTGGGGTGAGAACACTATCAAGAAGAATAGTGGGTGGCGGACACAAAAAAGTGCCATTAATGAAGCCAAGAAGATTATGGCCACGAAGATATAGAGATAATTGCGTTTTCCAGTAGAGAAAGTTTTTGGAGGCCAGCTTGATAGAGATGAAATAATGAGCATTGTTGAAAGAAACAGGTTGAACAAAGGAAACCGTTTGAGAAGGCATGGAGGTTGAAGACGAAGAAGATAATGAACTGACATTGGATGCCATATTTGGCTCCGTTACCATGTTGAAACTATTGCTCACAAATTTGTGAATGAAAATATTTTCTCTCACACTTAAATTCTGGAGAGGACTTGTATTTATATTTATAAGAGATGGTGTATACAGATAAGATAAAATTACATTGGAATATATTTAAATTATATTATTTCAACAATCATTAACCATCTATCTATCTCTCTCTCTCTCTCTCTTTATTTTTTTTAGGTTACAAAAGAAGTCTAGGCCTAAGAAATGGGAGAGCGCTCGAACCCGTCACCACTGGACCACACCCAACATCCTAACAATCTAATCCCTCACACTTATCCAAATAATAAACATATAGTCTTTATTATTTTTTCTCAATTATTTTATTAGTTTACTTTCTCCAACCATTTTAACTTTTGTATATCTAACTTACACATACATTATGTATGCCCATCTAATATATATATATATGTGTGTGAAAATAGGAGATTTGAGCCTTTTTTTTTATTGGCCAATAAAAAAATCTACATAAAAAGAAGACGAATAACATCTATAAAGAATAAACTCCCTTATAAAGATGTATCAAGCCTCCTCAAGGTATACAAAAAAGACCCTATGATTAACAAGAGACCAGCCAGCAGAGTATAACAAGAGGAAACATAGAATACATCTTAAAACAAAACGAAGTAACTCAGGCAAGATATAGAGCATCAACACCAAGAAAAACAATTTTCGCCCAAGATAGCTCTGGCAAGCAAACCATCAGTACTCAGCACTGGCATGATATAGTAGCAACCACACCAAGCAAAAGAGTTTTCACTCAAGTAGTCATTCTCCCATCCCAAGATTACTACTTCACACATGCAAGGCAACTGTGGACCATCACCAGCATAGATGGCACCAAGGCACAAAGACCAGCAATACCCAACTCAGTGTAGCACCAAGACACAAAGGCTAGCTGAACTCAATGTCCATCAGCATCAGCATCAGCAATACTAGCATACGCATCAAAGCTCAGCATCATAACCCATCATCCAAGGCAACTTTAGCAAGCAAAATAAGCACTCATCAGCAAAACCCACCAAAACTGGACATAGCACAGCATAGCCTCAGTATAGCATTTAGACACAAAGGCTAGCTGAACTCAACAAAACCAACATTACAAGCCAAACAAGCAGTCATTCTCCCATGATTAGGTAACATTATCAAAACTTAGCATCAAAACCCATCACCCAAGGCAACTCTGGTAAGCAAAATGCACAGCAGAGCTCCAGAAAATATGAATATGGCACAACATAGTCCCATTTTACTATCAATTCAGCATAGCCATTTAGCATGGCAGTAAAAGCGGGACAGCACTCGAGGACCTCATTAGAGCCAAAATTGCAACATAGCAGTATTGTTGGGAACCACAAGGGTCCTGAACTATCAATTGCAACAAAGACTTTTAACGGCCTTGATTCGATATAAGAAATCATTCAGAGAGAAAGCTGACCCCTTCAAAGAAGATAACACCCAAAGACCAGCTCTCACTTTGATCATCTCCTTGATATCCTCTTATATCACTTCTTTTGAAAATCATTTCATTTTTGGCCAACCAGATGGACCAAACAGTTGCATAGAGTAATACTTTCAAAAATCCTATTAGCTAGGCCTTTGCCACGATGCATTAGCCACCAATTTGTTACATCCAAGAGAGACCCAGGGCTTACTCACTGGCTGCCCCACCATCGCTCAATGCTACTCCACACCTTCAAGGTTTTGTAACAGGTTGCTAAAAGATGGGAGCTTGACTCCAAAGCAGTACCATAGAAGCTGGATAAGGTAGAGCGATTAATAGCCAAAATGCCCTTCTTCAATAACAGCTCCTTTGTGGCTATTCTCCCCTGTGTTGCTCGCCATACAAAGACTTGGGTTTTAAGAGGGCTACAACCTTGCCAATTTTTAGCAAAGGCCAACTTTAGATACTTGTATCGTTGCCTTCACATACTATAGCTTTTCAGACATTGGATAGCTTGCATTCCACCATATCCTTAGGAAACCAAACAGAAAATAACACATCATATTTATGGTGGATGGCCTTCCTCTAGAGGTTGTCCCTCTCAAAGCCGAACCTCCACCACCATTTCAAAAGGAAAGCTGAATTTGTTAACCCTAAATTAGCCACCCCAAGACCTCCCAATTAACAAGATGTAACTTTCTTCGATCAGGATTCCCCCCTCGCCCAAAACCCTGCTTTATATCTTGGCTATGTTTTTGGCTATAGACTTGGGCATCTTATAAATAAATATATAGTATAGGAGAAGGCTAGATAAGATGGACTTTACCAACTGAAGTCTTCCAGCCATTGATAACCATCTTCTGTTTCAGGGCTTCAACTTTTTATGAAACTTTGTAAAAAGGGTTCCTAACACTTGGATAATCTCGGATTGATACCCACTGGTAGACCCAAATATTTTACAGGCGGAACGCAAGTCACACATTTGAGAATGACATCATAGTCTTGCATTTTTCTATTTGGAATGCTCACTCAGCATATAACACTTTTGTGAAAATTGATCTTGAGCTCGAAGACCAGTTCAAAGCTCTATAAAATCCTCTTGATGCTTATCAACTCTTTCATATTATTTCTATAAAATAGTAACGTATCCTCGGTGAACTAAAGGTGAGAAATGACCAACCTTTGAGGGCCAATTCTAACTCCTTGAATTAGTCCTTGCTGTTTGGCTTTTTAAGCATGATATTTAGGCCTTCGGCTGTGGTATTGAAAAGATAAGGAGAGAGAAGGTCCCCTTGTCTAAGGTCCTTTTCCATTCTAAACTCTTGAGATGGTGAGCCATTTACTAAATCGACAAAGAGGCTAATTGCAAACAATTTTGGATCCATTGGCACCAAATTTCTCCAAAGCCCCATCTTATGCATCATGGTTAGCAAGTATCCTAATTAGTGAAGTCATGGGCTTTTTCAAAATCTAGCTTGAACATTATGCCAACAGATTGGTTTCTCTTCCAATCATCTATAATTTCATTCACAATAGGTATTCCATCAAGAATTTGTTTTCCTTTAATAAAGGCTGATTGCTTTTCGTCTATCAAAATGCTCATCGCCGATTTCAATTGGATAGCTAAAGTTTTGGCCAAAATTTTACACATTGCCCCAACCAAACAATTGGTCTGTATTCAGATGGCATTTACGGGCACTCTAATTGGGTAATAGAACAATGAAAGAAGTACTTAGGGCTTTTAGGAGTTTACCATTGGTGTGAAAGTCCTCCACAATGATAAGAATATCCTTTCTGAGAATGGGCTAATACTTCATGATAAACTTGAAATTAAAATCGTCGGGGTCTAGGGCTTTATTGCTACCACAAGATTTGATGGCCTTCATGATTTCGGTATAAGAGAATTTAGCTTCTGAATTGCTGGTCATATGGGATGATAAGGTTCTTAGGGGCTTGTCACCCCATGTTGGCTTAACCCATGAGTCTTCCTTGTATATGTTAGAAATATAAGCTGCAGCTCCAGCCTTAATCTCCCTAGCTTGGTCAGGATTTCACTACCTTGTTAGATTTGGCCAATGTAGTTTCTCTTGAACCTCTTACTGGCCATTATGTGGAAGAAGTTTGTGTTCTTATCTCCTAATTTGAGCCCGCAAAGCTTAGATTTCTGCCTTCACAAGCTCTCAACTCTTTTATGTAACATCCATAATTTGGCCTTGAGCTCCTTTTTGCTGCTTAGTTCAACTGTGCTTAGAGCTCTCGACCCTTCAAGGATATCGAACTGGTTATCTTGAGCCTCGACATGCTTTATGTTATCCTTTATGTTTTTTAACACATCATTGTTCCACAACTTGATCAATTGCTTGAGATTTTTTAGCTTTCTGTGAAGGATATAACCACCCCACCCATCAATTGCTATATATTTTTTTTAAGGACAAAATTTTTATTAAGATGGAAGAATAGCAAGTAAAGGGGAGTGACTCTCTTACAAAGATGCTTCAAACTTCCGTGCGCACAAACTCAATTGATGGCAAGAAGCCAACCAAACAACAAACCGAAGATAGAAAAATAGCCAACCAAAACTTAGCCATACATGGCTAAAGGCAACTAGACACCCACTACCCAAAAAGAGAAGACCAACAGCTGAGGGAAAGAGGCAAGGCCCCAAACATGAGAGCAAACCCAACCACTCTAACATCCTCTTCCCACTTGCCACACAAGCCATTGGCCAGTCACAACTCCCACACAACACCAAAACCGACTATATGATAGAACCAACTAACCCTCCTTACAACAGCAAGTCAATCTCGATCCAGCAGCAACATGACAACAGTCACTTATCAGTCATCTCTCAAGAATATAAAGCCAGCAACTGAGAGGGGGATGCATGGTCTCCCATCTTGACAACAAGCCACACCACATAAGCACCTTAGTCCCGCATACCAAGAAGGCCATAAGACATCCATATAGGTGCCTCACAGACAAAGCTACCTCTCCAGGACCCCTAGACCAACCCAGAAGCAAAGGCATCAACCAGACCGGCATCTAAACCAACCGCCACCTACACTTTAGGCTCTTGACAGCTTTAATGTTGTAAATAAAATCTTCCACCGAAAAAACACCCGGATCAACATAAGCACTTGCCTAAAAAGCAGCCTTCACTTTAGCCTCATCAACCACCTCTGACCAATCCAAATTTTCATGAAGGAAGAGAGTCCTTTTACGCGCTAACCAAATTGACCAAGCTGTGGAGAAGAATACAATTGCCCATATCTTCCTAGCCAGCCTACCTTTGCATGCCCCTTTCCACCAAAACAACATACTACATAAATCCCTTGGATACACCCAAAACAGCCCCTCCACCCCATCATGCTCGACCATACATTCCACACCCAAGGACAGGACACTAATAGGTGGTTAGATGTCTCAACATGCCTATCATAGAAGATACACAACAGAAAACTGGAGGGGGGAATTATGCACCAACTAGCCAGGAGCTCCTTAGTGGGCAGCCTATTTCTCAAAGTCAACCACATGAAAAATTGCACTTTAGGGGGAATGTAATGCACCCAACCCTCACTAAAAGGAGACTTGGCATCCCCCACCAACAACCTAACCTCCAGACAAAGGGACCTCAGAGAGAAGACCCCATTCAAATACAGAGAAGAACAAGGGGGCAAGCAAGGCTAGCAGTTGATATAAGCATTCCTTCTTTCAGTCAAATAGCTCCCTTCTAAATTATACCCTCGAGGGATTAGGATGATCTCTCAAGAACAGGTCAAAAGTTAGGCTTTGTTTTTAAGGCTCAGATCAACATCACCCAACCCTCCAACTGCCTTACACTAGGTTATGTACTTCCATCCAACATGATGATTTTTTCTTTTCTTTGCTTCATGCCCCCATAGAAATCTACTCTGGATTTTGATGATCTACTTAGCCTCCCCTTTGGGCATCTTGTTCAGAGATAGATAGTAAACTGGTAGATTTGACAAGGTAGCTTTTATCAGTTGAAGCCTTCCAGCCATAGATAAAAATTTCCTTTTCTAAGGCACCAGCCTTTTTCAAAAATTCTCAAAAAGGGGCTCCTAACACCTCAGCAACCTGGGATTCATACCCACTGGCATGCCTAGATACTTCAAAGGCAGGAACCCAACTTTATAGTATAGCTTATCTGCTAAGAAGGAGATGGAGGATTCAGGAACCCCTATACTAACCACCGAACTCTTAGAGAAGTTGATTTTTAGCTGAGAAACAAGCTCAAAATCCCTTAGAATTCTCTTGATCCCACACACTTCCTGCTCTTCTGGTTGACAGAAAATTATGGTGTCATCCGTAAATTGGAGGTGGCTTAGTAGTACACTTTGATCACCAATCTTAGCCCCACTTGGCATACCATAACTTATAGCTTTTACAAGCAAGGAATTAAAGCCCTTCGCTGCCAGGTTAAATAAAAATGGGGATAGAGCATTCCCTTGCCTTAGTCCATGACCCATTTTGAATTGAGCCGTAAGGGAGCCATTAATTAAAACTGCTACTGAAGAGGTAGAAATGCACTCCATCATCTAATTCCTCCATTTCTGCCCAAAGCCCATGAGATCCATTATCTTGATAAGGTATTCCCAATTCACACAATCATATGCCTTCTCAAAATCCAGCTTAAGAATAAGCCCACACTTCTTGTTTCTCTTCCAATCATCAATGACCTCATCCATAATCAAGATCCCATCTAAGAACTGCCTTCCAGCTATGAGAGCCGTTTGTTTCTCATCAACCACCTGCTCCATTACTTTCTTTAATATCACAGCTAGCACTTTTGATAGTATTTTATAAATTGACCCCACAAGACTGGTATGCCTAAAATCCCCCAAGGATTGAGGACACTCTGTTTTTTGGACCAAAGTAATGAAGAGGAATTCAAACATTTCAGCAATCTGCCTTGGGTATGGAATTCTTGCATAAAGCCTAATATATCTCCTTTAACCAGATCCCAAAAAGACTTGAAAAAGTTAAGACTAAAGCCATCGGGCCCTGGAGCTTTTAATCCCCCACAATTGCACACTACCTTGTATATTTCATCCTCTGAGAATTGCACTTCCAAAAATCTCATGCTATCTAGATTAAGGGACTTCAGAATCCCATACTCAAAGTTTGGTCTTTTCAACTCAACTTCTGAATACACCTCTGCATAATGTATAGCTATCCCATCCATTATATCCAAGGGTTGGACCAGAAGCCTCCCACCATACATAATCTGACCAATATGATTCCTCTTATACCTCCTATTGGCCATTGAATGGAAGAACGAGGTATTCTTATCCCCTAGCTTAAGCCAATTCTGTCTCAATTTCTGCCTCCATATACATTCCTCTCTCCTATGTAAATCCCATAGTTCAACCCTTAACTTCTTCTTCCTACATTTCTAGTCTTCACTTAAACTAGCCACTTCCTCAACCTTCTCTAGAATTTTGATCTCCTATTCTGTACCATCAATCATCCTTTCTGTATTACGACACACCTTAGCAAGTCACCTCTTGATATCAGCTTTAAGAACCTTCAGTTTATTGTGGAATCTAAAGCCAGCCCACCCTCCTAACCTTTCTTTCTCCCAGGCTTTACTCACCACCTCTTTAAAGGAAGCACACCTTAACCACGCATTAAAAAACTTGAAAGGGATAGGTCACCAATCTAATTGTTCATCTGTCAGCAAGATGGCGCAATGGTCAGATAATACTCTAGGCAAACCCTACTGGAACAGTTTAAACTTACTCAGCCATTCACTTTCTAGCAGGAACTTGTCTATGGGACTCAAAATTGGTACTGCCTGTAAATTAAACCACGTGTATAGTCTGCCCAACAAAGGAAGGTCCATCAAACACATGTCATCAATCCATGACCTAAAGTCTTTCAAACCACTACTATCTTTGAGACACCCAGATTTTTCACCTATGGATCTTATCTTGTTAAAGTCTCCCCCAAGCACCAAGGTGAGTTAAACAATGGTTTTAAACATCTCAAACTATTCCACACTTCTAACCTTTCAGCAGCTTCTCTTGGAGTATATACGTTACCAATCACGCAGCTAAACACACCCAAGATCACTCCTTAGATCAGAATAAAATTCCTGTGGACTACGTTTTGTTGCATGCATAAGAATGCCTTGTCCCATACACAGATTAGCCCCCGACTTGCCTACAGCTTCAGACCTAACCCACTCACAATCATCACTACCCTAGATTGATCTTACTTTGGCATCAGTCAGGGACTCCCATTTTGTTTCTTGTAAGATAAGAAACCTGATCCTCCTGCTTTGATAGCCGTCCTAACCATCCCCCTCTTCTCAGGCCTTCCCAAACCTCTGACGTTCTAAGAAAGAATCTTCATCTTAATGGATTTTGGCCCACCCCTCCTTCAACCTCAAGTTTGCATCTTCTATAGCCATAACAGTAGCTAGAATTTCCTCTTCATTGCATTTAAAATTTAAGCCCATAAGTTTTCCAATTTCTAAAATTAGTTCTGCCTCCCTCTTGATGATATTGTTTCTGTTTACAAAATTCTGGGTTGAGAAGGAAGATAGCTCTTGTGATAGATGGGTTTCTTGGTAAAAAAGACCCATTTTACCTTTTGACTTCTTACCCCTTCTCTGGTTGCACTACACTCCTTGGAGCCCTAATTCCCGGATCCATTTCTTCTTCAAGCTTCTCCCTCCTTTTACAGGTAGTTGGACAAATGCCTTAGTTGATATATCAACTCTATCAGGGCTATTTTGAGCTTCTATATCAGACCTATAATTGGCTTCCTCATCTTCACAGACCTTCTTCTGTCTCTTCTATTCACCTCCGTCATTTCCCCTCTGATCACTCAGACTTCCTCCCTTTTGCTAAGTTAGCATTGTTGGCACATCCCCAAAAGGGCCTTCTGCACTTTCATTTTTATCACTTCTAAACGTACCACCTTATTAGTGCAAACTTTTGAATTCTCGAGATCTGCTACTGAGTCTGACTCTTCCACCATACTGATCAGTTTGGCTTCCTCGAAGACCTTCTCCTCCTCTTTGTTTAGGGTACACTCTGCTGGATCCGTGGCTTTTGACGCAAGGTGAGCTTGGTTCATAACATCCGCCTCACTCTGAACACTCGTAGAATGGAAAAATGAAAAAGGCTCCACTCCCTTCTGATTAGAACTTGGAGCGATGACTCCACCTGTTGGTGCACCTCATACAAATTGTTTATGAAAACCCTACTCTGAGCATCTAATAGAGTAACAGAAGTTCCCAACCTTCAACACACAGGACTTATTAATGACATCCTTCTCCTCTGTGTTTATTAGAACCCTGCCCACCTCTTTGTCTAGCCTCCTACTAGTCATATTGTCCACCTCCACAACGTCGCCCCATATGGCTCCAATCCTCTCAAAAGTGTCACAATTCCATGCATGGAGAGGTACACCTTCGACATAGATCCAAACTCTCCTCGTTATATTTGTAACTCTATAACTCTATTCATAGACAACTTCGAACTAACGCCCCAGCCAGTCTCTCGTACCCTCTATGAAGGATTTTTTCACCTCTAGGTCCTCAAATTGAAGGACTTTATATCCACCCATCGGTTTAATCCTGATCCCAAACACACCTTCAGCTTTCATTGCCTACTGAATCATAGCTATGTTATTACGATCCTTAGCAATACCCACCGCACAATTTTTGATCCATTTTATATCTACCTCTTTGGCCTCCACCTCCACCTCCACCACCCCATTCTTTGAGGTTACCTCATAAGGATGGCATAGCGGTGATTCCCCACTAGGTTGATATACCTTCAGGGAAGATCTAACTAAAGGACGTCCTACCCCCTGCTCAACCCCTCCAAAGCTTTAGTAACCTTCAATCTCTTGTTTAGATACCACTTCCCATCAAACTTTTCTATAGCTGCTACTGCATCTCTATAGTCCCAGTATCTTACGAAACCAAACTTGGAGTTGCTTCTTTATCTCCTCTTATTTGGAATGTAGACATTAGCCACCCTCCCACAGTGACTGAACATCCTTCTTAACCCCTCAGGATTAACATATTCTAGAATGTAATCTACAAAGATACTAGCTAACCTGAGCTGAGCATCGTGAGCTTTAGGCACCACTGCCTTGCCTCCAGACCTTGATTCCTAACCCTGGCCTTCTTCCACTCTCCCTTTGCCCCCCATCATCAAAACATATGTTGTGCATCCATCCACTGCTATATTGTTCCACTTCAGTTTAATGAGATCCTTGAAAGATTTATTGTCGAGCCAAGAGTTGATGATCTTAAAAGGCTTTGGGCCCTAATCTTGCTCTTCATCTAATAAAACTATGAGACAATGATCCGAAAAGGACCTTGGTAAACCCCAATGTTGGAAATTAAATTTCTGTTGCCGTTGAGAATTACATAAGAATCTATCAAGTCTACACCAGGTTGCCTTTTCTTGCATGTTAGACCATGTATATTTTCTCCTAATCATAGGACTATTGATCAATTGGGCATCCCAAATCATGACTTAGAAATCTTGCATGCCCCTCTAAACTTTGAGGCACCCAGATCTTTCATAAATATTGAGTACTTCATTGTAATCCCCTCCTATACATCAGGGCATATCATACTTGGATTTGATTTGTCTAAGATCATCCCAAACAGCTACCCTTTCAGTTATGTTATTGGGTGCATAATGTAGACACCCTAATTTGACCCTGCCGAATCTTAGGCTTATTCAGGTGAGTCCGATGATAAAAATCAAGTAGAATAATGTCTCTGAACGATCGTTGAGAAGCAATTCAAATCCAGTACTTCGTGAAATCAAACCATAAAATCACAGTTCTTAAACCTTGAGGCCGCAACCTTCAAACCTTGCGACCTAGTTATTCACTAGCCCAAGTAATTACGCCCGTAACCTTTGAACCTTGCGACCGTTATGTTGATTATTGTGACCGCAATGTAAAACTCTTGAAAACCCTAAACTTTGTTACGGTCGCAACCTTGATCTTCACGGCCGCAACCTTTGAAGGTAGCGACCGTAACCTTTTTGAGCCCAGTCTGATCTTGGAACGTAGCAGCACCTCATTGGTTGATATTTTCTATATAAATGTACCTTTGGTACAATTCTAAGAGGACAAATTTTCGATGTCAATACACTGCCATTTTATAAATTACACTTAAAGTACATCAATACTCTGCTGGATTACCGACTCATATCACCACCCACTCTATTGCCCGAGTACTGGAGTGAAACTATTTCCCGAGGATCGGACAAACGAGCATTGATCGTCACACCCTATGACTTGAGGACACACCCGGGTTATCGCGATTCAGGTATTACGCTGGATCCCTGGCACTTCCCTCTCCACATCTTCTACCCCCCGAGGAGAGGTCAAATTAAATTTCGTATTTCAATTGATGATTTGCATGACTATACTTTAATTTGTAATCATTTGGTTATATTGCTTTTAATTACATTGCTAGCATGCTTAATTCTAGAATTTTAGTTTATGTTAAAATTTTCATGCCTTAGTTATGGTTTTGATTAGAATAAATCATAATTAGTTTCTGTAATTCTACTTCATATTAAACCCTACACGTTGCATGCTTGCACCCTACACAGTTTATTAGAATTTAGCAAAACAGTGCTTACAAATCTTGCGGTCGCAACAATCAATGTTGTGGTCGCGACATTGTAGCATTGACATCCTCACGATCGCAACATTCAATGTTGTGCCCATGCAATTGTGTCCCATTTTTCCTTACTACAGCAACATTTGTATGTTACAGTCGCAAACTTTTTCATTTCCAGTAGCTCAAATTCGTTCCCAGTAGTTTGTTCATGCCTTCTATAGTATTCTGTTGGTATCTAATATGCAATCTGTAATGTATTTCCAACATGATTAAGATTCACAAACCTCTAGAATTGTTTATCTTTATAATCATGATATGCTTACTTAGTAATATGATTAGGGTTTGTTAGTTTAATTAATTTCATTTTTCCATTGTATTGCATACGATTTGCATTATGTATCATTTAGTATAGATATTGCATGCCTTATGACTTAGGATTTTTTTATACTTTGATTGGCGTTCCATATACTTATGTTATGCTATTTTCTTATTTGATTTCAATTGTTCTCTGTTTGTCCTTATTTTCTATATTTGCATACATTTGAGAAATCTAATTAAGAACCAATGATGATTAGTAGATGCCAACCTCACAGTTGGGCAAGCAGGGTGCCTAACACCTTTTTCGATTCGTACCTTAGCCTACAAACCCTTGTTAAACATTTTAAAGATCAATGACTCTTTTTTATTTTTCTTGATTTTTCTCAAAAACAAAATGACAATTCCATTTTTCAAAAAAAAAAAAGATTTCAAAAATTTTTTAGTTTTCAAGGTGTTAAAGGTTTTCTATATAAATTTTGAATTCCCTATTTTTGAACCAAACCCAAAATCCCGACGCCACGCATTGATGTTACTAATTATGCATCCTAAACCATCCATCAGAGCTCCTTTAAGAATAATGTAGTTTTATTATATGATGTGCTCTTAAGTTGAAAATAAGCTGGATTTCAAATGCTTAGTATGCCACTTGAAGCCCCATGGGAATTGGATACTAGCCAATCATAATCCTCTTAGCCCATATGGATTTCACTTTCCTTGCTTTGGATTCCACCCATTTAGATTTCTGGATCAGCAAGAACTGTGCCATCCTACTTTGTAGCTTCTTAACCATCCCTTTCTTCTCCATTCTTCCGAATCCCCTTTCATTCCAGAAGATTATTTTCATTCAAGTGGTAGAGCTTACTTGTGTGTGACTGCAAGTAATTTGTCTTCCTTAGAGTTCATTTCCATAATCCTTTTTATAACTTGAGCTTCATCATTCCTAAACTTCAAGCCCATCATTTTTCCTGTTTCAAGCACCATCTCAGCCTCTCTTCTGATCAATACATTTTGATTCTGAATGCCTATGGTGGATAGAGAAGATTGACCAATGCCTACTGGTGATTCTTAGTTTCTCTGCTTAGTTTGTTTTTTTCAATTTGGTGCAACTTCCTTTGATCTTTGCGCATCCCATCTCCACCAGAAGCTTCTTCTTTTTCTTCTTAGTAAAGGCCTTAGCTCCCACTTCAATGTTTGTTCCTAGTCTGGACCTATGACATATTTTACCATTTTGGTGTGAACTGCTAAAAGCTGCATCCTCTCTGTTGTCAAACCTCAAAAGGGGGTTCTAGGCTAGCGGTTGTGGTGCTTGATGCACTGGCCTTGTCTCCTGATGTCTCATCACCCTTTGAATTCAAAATCGTCAAGATATCTTTTTAGCACCGCAAGGGATGATTCGTCCACTTGGCTAACGTTTACCAGGACATCCAGCTCATCCTGCTCTATCATCTTCTTGTTGCCTGAGTTTTAGCTAGTTTGCAAAGAGTTATGCATGTCATTGTTAACACAGTCCCTTCCCTATCATCGAAATCTTCTGATTCTAGGAGCTTCTTGTGTTTGGAATATCAATTTTATTCGATACCTCAAAGTGAGGATTTCTTCTCATTATATAACAATCGTGAGGTTAATTACATGGCTAATTACATGGCTGATTATTAGCAATATACAAATTTACAGCAATCATATCTAAACTAAAATGGAAACTAAAATATACAGCTGATCTGATTGACAGTTAGAAAACAATTGAAGGTCTTTAAGCATAGGAGACAACTAATTGACATAACCAGAAAGAGACGGATTGAATTGAATTGAATTTCAAAAACCACCAAAATCGAAACCTTTGAAACAACAGATTAGTTCTAGAAAACACCCAAATCGGACACTTGAGGAAGACAAAACCGCAACCAGAAGAGCACCGATTAGAATATGAAAAAACCTGCAAAGAAGTAATGGAAAACCCATAATAAATAAACATTAGAAATTGAAAACCCTAGAAAATTGCTAAATGACGGCAGAGGAAATCGGCAAATTATTGTTACTCTCAACACAAATAACCAAGGGAAGATGACCGAGCATTGTTGTAAACCTTCCATTTGTGAAGCTTTCTCTTGATTGCTACTATTCTTGAAGAAAGTATAAGAGCCGTTATGGTTTGATTTTCGGTAGAAGAAGGTGAGGAAGGCAAACAATAAAATAGTTACCAAAGCTCAACGAGTGAATAAAAAAAAACTTACTAAGCTATTTTGCTAGACGAATGAAAGGGTCCTTGATGTAGCATCAATAGAGAGCAAAAGAATGAGAACAAAGGGTTAGAAGAGGAATAACAAACATATTGTATAGACAATACAGAAAGGGGAGAAGAAATCAAGCAACTCAATATCAATTCTTATTTATCACAATATGATTAATACATCAATAACACTTCTAATTTATAAACCTAAAACTCTAGTTAAAAGTAAACTAAATTCCTTTATAAAATGGAAACAAATAAGCTTCTAATTAATAATTATTCAAATCTTGACAAATAAAGAAACATAATCCATATAAGGAAATTGAATAAAATATAATAATTAATAAATCCCAATTTTATTTTTATTGCCATCCATTATCCGTATCATTCTTCTCCACTAAGAAAAAATACTTGTCGTCGAGTTCTCGTCTCCTCTGAACTTGGCCATGTCAAAGAATCAAATATTGGGAATATGCTAGCAACTTTAGTCTCCTCTGATGCCAATGAATCTTGGGTATGTGTTTGTTCACAAGAATGACAAAACATGATTTGAGAAACAAAAAGAAGCCTTCAATACAAACAAAATCAGTAGGTTCAGGCTTGTCAAATGAAGTGGTTGGTGGAGATTTGAGAGGAGTTGAAAAAGTGATGGCATGTTCATTGTTAGGAAATGCTTCGGTGGATGGAAATAGTGTCAAAAAAGGAACATCTTCCTCTACAAGGGCTAGAGGAGGAGGAAATAGGATGATGAATCAAGAGTTCCTAGAAATTTCTCGTTTGATGTGAATATTTGCTGCAAAGGAACATTTTGCTCTACCACGTTTGGAGAGGAGGAAAAAAAGGAGCATGTAACTCCAGGGTGTTAAGAGACTCTTTATTTGATGAGAACGTTTTCAGCATAGAAACTTCTAGGTCTTCAATTGTCGGAGGCAAAAGAGCATTGAACATCGCACTTCTAGCTCTTCAATTGCTGGATGAGGCAATAGAGCACTGAACTTCTGCAATGTATGAGGAGTTAGCTTAGCTTGGTCAAGAATGTGACATTGTGACAGAGTCGGAATTTAGGCGGGAGTCTCAAGAGGTAACACCCAATTGTTTATTGGAAGTGCTGGCTGCAAAATAAATAGTCTTCCCATAATATTTGAAGATAATGGTGTTAGCTTTTCTCTTATAAGCGACGCCAAACTTATCCATCCATAGATGACCAAAAAAAATGTTAGAAGAAGTAAAATAATGAGAAGCCGTACCAAAACAGTAGGCGAGCACTCTTATTTATATTAAAAATATGAGAACACCATTACATCCATACACCCACACACCTATGATTATAACTATAATATGCTACAATTAATAATAATAATAGTAAGAATAATAAGCTACTACTAACAAGCATAATAAGCTACTATTAACACCCCCTTAAGCTGGAGTATATTATATCAACCATGTCCAGCTTATTACACAAATACGAGACACGCGGACCCGGTAATGCTTTGGTAAAAATATCTGCTACCTGTTCATCTGTAGGAATAAACCCAAATGTGACAACTTCTTTTTGATATTCGTCACGAACAAAATGACAATTAACCTCAATATGTTTCGTACTCTCATGAAATATTGGGTTTGTGGTAATATGAATAGTAGATGTATTATTAACCCAGAGTTTAACAGAACCACTAAGAGGGAAGTGTAATTTTGTCAAAAACTGCTGAAGCCACATAATCTCTGCAGTTGCTAATGCCATAGCTTGGTACTCCGCTTCCGCACTAGACCTGAATACAACATTCTGCTTCTTACTCTTTCAGGAAACCAAATTGCCACCAACAAAGACAGAGTAACCAGATGTGGATTTCCTGTTAAATGTGCATCCAGCCCAATCAGCATCCGAGTATCCTTCCATTCTCGTATATCCACGATCAGAAAATTGGATGCCCTTATCCGAATTTTTGTGCAAGTACCGAAGAATACGTAATACCGCTTGCCAATAGGGAACACGGGGATCAGACAAAAATTGACTCACTACACTCACTGGATAAGCATTGTCTGGACGAATCATTGTAGTGAGATAATTAAGCTGGCCCACTGTCCGTCGATATTGCTCAGGGTTGGGAAGAATTGCTCCTTTTGGTTCTAGCTTAAGAGTAGAATCTATAGGGGAGTCCACTCCTTTAGCATTCATATACCTTGCTCGCGCCAGAATGACAAGAACATACTTCCCCTGTGAAATGAACACCCCTTCTGTATTTTTGGTTACTTCACTGCCAAGAAAATATTGCTGTTTACCAAGATCTTTCATCTGAAACTTGGTGCCCAGGAATGATTTAAGTGTTACAATCTCTCCATTGTCACTACCAGTAATAACAATGTCATCCACATACACTACGAGTAATATGCAACCAGCTGAGGTATATCGAAAGAATACCGTGTGATCCTTTGCAAACTGCCGAAGGCCAAACTCCTGTACAACTAAGTTGAAACGGTCAAACCAGGCTCTAGGAGACTGCTTCAGATCATATAATGAGCGCCTCACAGGACATACCTGATTAGGGGACCCCCCATGAGCAACCAAACCGGGCAGTTGCTCCATATAGACCTCTTCCCCCAAATTACCAAAGGCATTTCCATATCGAGTTGATACAAAGGCCACTGATGTGATGCAGCTAAAGATAAGAACAACTGAACTGAGGTCATCTTGGTAACGGGGGAGAAGGTATCAAAATAGTTAAGTCCATATGTCTGAGTATAGCCCTTGGTCACTAAACGGGCTTTCAACCGTTCAAGAGTGCCATTAGAATGAAGTTTGACAGTATATACCCACTTACAACTAATAGCTGTCTTACCAAGAGGAAGACTCACCAGGTCTCATGTATGAGTAGTCTCAAGGGCATCCATCTCCTCAAACATAGCCTTGTGCCAACCTGGATAAGAAAGAGCATCTACAACAGAGTAAGGCAAAGTTTGCTGATCAAGTGTAGTAATTCCTTTCTGGACAGTGACGGGCAAACCACGATAAGATATAGTATAAATGGGGTGATCTCGACAACTACGATAAGATTTTCGTAAAGCAATAGGAGGATCACTTACCTAATTAGGGACCAGATCCAACTGAGAAGATACTGACTCAATTAGAGGAGAGGTGGTGGGGCCTGGTGAAGACGATTCAAAGGATGATGATATCACAGGTGAAGTCGGGGCAGCAAGAGAAGGCTCTGTGGTAGTATCAACCGGAAAACTGGCGGTGAGAGAAGGTGCCACTGGTTAATCAGTGGAGGAACGATACATCAGAAACCGCTCTAAACCCTCATCAACAGCGGAGGAAGGGGTAGTAGCTAGGCCATAGAATGAAGCAGATTCAACAAAAAGCACGTCTCAAGATACTATAAACCGTCGCAACTCTAGACTGTAACAACGATATCTTTTCTGTGTCTTAGGATATCCCATAAAAGCACACTTTAGCGTGCGAGCATCCAGCTTGGTCACATGTTGCCGGGTATCTCTCACATAACAAACACACCCAAAAATCTTGAGTGGCAATGAAAAGAGAATCTGCTGAGGACGTAAAACTGATAAGGATGTAGCACCATGTAGAACAGAGGATGGTAATCTATTAATAAGATAGCATGCTGTTAACACAGCTTCACCCCACAAGATTTTGGAAACTTTTATCTGGAATATTAGAGCACGTGCAGTTTTCAAGAGATGTCTATTTTTCCTCTCAGCCATTCCATTTTGCTGTGGTGTGTCGGGGCATGACGTCTGGTGAACAATCCCATGTGTATGCATGCATGTATCCAACTCACCAATGTACTCACCCGCATTATCACTACGTAAAGTCTTAACAGTTTTGCCAAATTGGGTTTTGGACTTCATTACAAAATTTAGTAAAAATAGTAAGTAATTCAGACCACTTCTTCATAAGATAAAGATAAGTAATTCGAGAATAATCATCAACAAAAGTTACGAAGTACCGAAATCTAAACAAAAATGTAACAGGACACGGACCCCAGATATCTGAATGAACTAAAGAGAAAGGACTCATTGTCTTATTATTATTTTTGGACACATATGGCACACGTAGGTGCTTAGCAAACCGACATGACTCATACTCTAACTGTGTAACCTTACTCAAACTGGGACATAGTTTCTTCAGACTAGGCAATAAAGAATGGCCTAACCGACAGTGTATATCCGAAGTCTGAGACGATCTTCCCGAGCATGCAACATCCAAAGTCTCATCCATCACATACATGTCACTAACCACCTGTCCTCTACTGATAGTATTCCTCGAAGCTAGATCCTGAAAAATACAATGAGTAGGAAAGAATGTTATAGAGTAGTTTAAATCCTTTGTAATCCGACTCATAGATAGTAAATTAAACAGATTAACAAGAGTATGTAAAACATCAGAAAGGGTAAGTGATGGAGATAAAGCAGCTACTCCCTGTCCCTTCACCTCCAAGGTTCCGCCATTGGCAACAATAATCTCATTGTGTCCAGGGGTCAATTGATAAGACGAAAAAGAACCTGTGAAGTGGGTCATATGTGCAGATGCATCTAAGTCTATCACCCACAATCAGGGAGTGGCCATACACGCAGCGGGGTTCCTTGCAACTGTGGCTGAGGGAGCATCGGCTGTGTTGCCAATCCTCATCTGGATGAACTGGTCATATTTCTTCTGAGTCATATTTATAGTCCTCCTCTCAGAAGAAGATTATAGAGCATCATAATCGGCCACTGCATTAGCCACAGGATGTAGGGCATCCATGTTGTTTCCAACACGAGCTCTGTAAATGTCCTTGCTCTCCACAATAGTAGCAGGACCTGGTGTCACGTCCACCTCTACCTCTGCCTCTGCCTTGTCCTCCATCACGGCCTCTACCTCGGCCTCCATCACCACGACCTCCATCATGACCTTTGCCTCGAAGTCCGCCTCGACCTCCTCCACGAGATACACCCAGGGTTGTATGATCACCCTACGAGGCTCTTCGTGACTAACTGCTCTGCTCATTCTCCTGAAGACCTCAGAT
The DNA here is from genome assembly GCA_032270985.1 of Heliamphora pulchella. Lineage (NCBI taxonomy): Eukaryota > Viridiplantae > Streptophyta > Magnoliopsida > Ericales > Sarraceniaceae > Heliamphora > Heliamphora pulchella. The sequence goes on along the minus strand of JAULJZ010188118.1, from coordinate 2,419 downwards.
AAAGAAGGAATATCAGACCCGGCTAAGATCTAGGAACGTGTTGAGTTAAGCTGCTGGTTCACTTCAGCTAGAAAACAAACGACCAAAAGCTGCATCCTCTGCTCTCTGGAAACCTTATATCGATTGGTAAACCGTACCAACCGATCATACTCATCTGCTAATACCTTTAACTCCGTGAAATATTCTGAGAAATGGCGCTCTCCTTATTGTACTCTGAAAATACCCCGCATCACATCGTATAGTCTGGACAAATCATTAGTCGAGGCAAATGTCTCCTCGAGTATGGTCCACACCTTACGAACAGTTGTGGCATTGGCCACCAAAACCTCAACAGAAGACTCCATTGAATTCAACATTTTACCGAGTAATCGTGCATCATCATGCTTCCATCTTTTGCACTCGTCAATTCCCTTCTCAGGAAGATCTTCGAACAAATGATTCTCCTTTTCTATACAGTCAATTGTCAGCAATACTTTCTTTTTTCGTAACATATATGTTTATGGTCCAGTCAGTTTTGAATCCACTATTCGTGTGGATGACGAAAATATATCCGTGATTCCTTGTCTATCAGTTCCTTGTTTATCCGTATTCGTTTGAGAGTCACCAACTCTCGTAGAACTCTCTGTCGACAACACTCACTATCAATCCTAAGGAACTACGAATAATCACACCAACACGCAATAGAACCCAACCACAACTCTATTGCGGGAGAGCCTTACACTGATCACCTAGAGGAGCTAGGGTTTCCAGGGTTGTAGCTAAGAGAGGAAAATAGGCAAATAGAGGTGTGACGAGAGAGACAGAGGGTCGGACAGAGAGAGAGAGAGGGTTGGCGAGATGGAAAGAGAGGTGCGGTGAGAGAGTGTGAGGATCGGCGAAGGTGTGGCGCGGGAGAGAGAGGGTCGGCGAAGGGTCAGGGAGGGTCGACGAAGGGTAGAGAGGGTTTCGGGGGTTGGCAACAGGGAGAAAAAGGGTCGGCGAGAGGGTTTCTAGGATCGGTGACAGGGAGAGAGGGTTGCTGGAAGGGTTTTGGCGGTGTGGCTAGGGTTTTGGGATGGTGGAGGCTAGGGTTGCATTGTGGCGGCAGTGTGGAGGTTTTGGTGGCAGAAGTGAAGGTTGTCGACAATGGAGGAGGCTAGGGTTTGGTGGCAGAAGGAGGCTAGGGTTTTATGGTGGCTCTGATACCATGTTAGAATAAGTAAAATAATTGGAAGCCATACCAAACCAGTAGACGAGCACTCTTATTTATATTAAAAATAAGGGAACACCATTGTTAGTAGCTTATTATTATTATTATTATTATTATTATTATTATTATTATTATTATTATTATATAATTATTATCCGGTGTGCGTGGGTGTATGGTTGTAATAGCGGTTCCCTAGTTTTATTATAAATAAGAATGTTTGCCTACTCATTAAGGTACGGCTTTCCATTATTCTTAACATGGCATTAGAGCCACTGCCGCCAGCCTCTCCTTGAAATCCTAACCCTAGCCGCCGACCACCTAAGCCGTCACCTCCAGTGCCGCCGACCACCCAAGTTGCCACCTCCAGTGTCGACACCCACCAAAACCCATCGTTGCACCTTCTCCAGCCTCCACCACACATCCCAAACCCTAGTCGCACCTCTGACAGCCTCCACTAGCCACCAACGCACATCTAAAATCCTCGTCGCACCTCCGATTACCTCCACCAATCACCGCTGCACATCCCAAAACCCTAGCTGCACCTTCGACTACCTCCACCAGACATTATCGCACATCCCAAACCCTAGCCACAGTACTCGCCGACCACCAAACCAGTGCCGACGACCAACATCGCCCACCGTCGAACCCCGATGACCTTTCCCTAGCCGCCGACGACCAACATCGTCCACCGTCGAACCCCGATGACCCATCCCTAGCCACCGACGACCAACGAAACACCACCACCGACCACGTTCGCCCTTCATTAACCACCGACGACCCTTCCATAGCCCTCGACAGCCTCCCTCCAGCACCGGCAACCCTGTTTCTCCCTCTTTCCAGCGCCAACGATCTCTACTCTCTCTCTTTCCGGCGCCGACGACCCTTGTTCTACCTATTTCTAGCACCGACGGCCTCTATTCTCTCACTTTCCAGCGTCGATTGTCCTTGCTCAGCATTGATAGCACCTTCTGTCGCTTTTTCGGCGACTTTTCCTTTTTCGGCGACTGGCAACTATTCTGGCGACTTTTCCGGCGACCAGCAACTGTTTCGGCCACTATGTGATTCGCAGTTTGAGGGTCTTTCACCGACTGTTGGTTTGAGGGTCTAAGGGCTACTACAGTGTTTCTTATTTTATGGAGATGAGTTGACGGTATGATTCGCGGTCCATATATGAATGATTGAAGGTGTGGGTGCGTCCTTTTGCTTGTTGGTTTGTTTCCTCGTGATTCC